>JAIUZE010008458.1:0-63951 GCA_022085475.1 Heliosperma pusillum | reverse complement strand
AACAAAAACAAAAGGGTATGTGACATTAATTCGTCGAGTAATTCGGAATCGTTAACTTAGCTAGCAAAATCAATTAGCACCAAAAAAATAAGAAGTATAAACCCGTCTACTAATCTTCACCCAAAATATACGAGTCACCAAACTCGTCTTCAAAATCTTCCCCTATAAGAAATGACAAGAATAATATTGTTAGTATTAAAACTTGATTTTCCATAATTTAAAGTGTTGAAAACGATTTTGTCGGAATTGAAAATAAACCGTACTTGAAGATGGAGAGCGAAGAGGAGATTCTAGAAATATAAGTTAGGACGGATTTGAATAAGAAATGAAGGTTTTATGACGATTTTGCTCAAGAACGACGAAGAACGATGAAGAACGATTAAAGAAAGTATTAATTTGATCTTAAGTTGATTTATTGTAAAATGAAAAAGTAGTTAGTGAGTAAAGTGGGGTGGGAGTGCCGTGTAATTATAGGGAAAAATGGAGTCGGGTTTTGAAATTGTTGTTACGGAATTGACTCGGGTTTTATCATTATAATAAGGTAATTAATTAGATATTAAGTTAATTAAATCAAATATCTAGATATTATCTTATTGTAATCAAAAGAAAGAAAAATATCAAGCTCTAAGAGAGGAAGAAGAGTCGTGTGGTTTGGTGATAATCGGGTCTGTTTTGTAAACGATTTGCGTAATTTAAGTTAACGGATCGATAAAGTTATAAATATCTTAGATATTATTATTAGTTTAATCATATTAATTAAAAATATCTAAAGTGAGTGGAAAAAGGTGACATGGGCGTGTGACTCATGCCAAAGTCGAGGTTCGGGTTTGTTTCGGGATTTAAGATGACTCGGGAATAGTTAAATGACGCTCGGGTTTAAATCGTAAAACCCTCTCTTTAATTCCGAATAAATTCAAAATAATTATATTAAATTATCATAAATCCAAATAAATCTTAATAAAAATAAATTAAAAATATTATTTTTTAAAATAAAATTTCGGTCTTCAAAATTACAAGGCGAGTCGGAAAAAGTCAACGAAAGTCAAAGTTGACTTAAAAACGGGATTCTCATGGAATCTCGCAGAAATTCCAAATACGAATTCGGAAATTCAAAATTCGACTTGAAACAATAAATTCTATTTTAAAACTTAAGTTTTGCTGAAAAGTATCCGGAAGATATTTTACTAGAAAAATTGGGTACTTTTCGGGTTGTTACAAAAAAGCTTGGTAACCCTTCCCTTATAGGTTACACGGACTCCTAAAGGACTCTTAAGAAATATCTTTTGATCCCTACACTCAAACCTAGCACGATACTTAGCTAACAAATCCATACCCAAAATTACATCAAATTCACCAAGAGGGAATCTAAGAAGGTTAGCGGGAAAGATTGTTTCTGCAGTGCGAATAGGTACATCAGAATAAACAAGGGAACAAGAAATGGTTTCTCCATAAGGTAAGGTAATGGGAGTATCCTCACTAGAAGTGGACTCAAGGGTTAACTTATTAACATATACCAATGACACAAAGGACATTGGAGCGCCGGAATCAAAGAGAACAAGACATGGTTAATCCAGAATAGAGAACATACCGGTGATAATCTCGGGGTGAGCATCAGCCTCGTCACGGCTTAAGACAAAGATACACCCCTTGGGCTTAGAATTGGGGAGCTTCATATCCGAACAATCTTTGAAGCGATGATCGGGCTTCATGCAAAAGTAGCAAATCAAGGGTCGGTTGTACTAAGCAACTCTCGGGTGGTATGGCTTCTTAAAAGGTTGCATAGGCGACCTTGAGCTTGAACATTGGTTGGAGAAACGGCTTGAGCATTCACATGAGGGATATCTTGGATATTAGCTGTTAGGTTCATATACCTACTCATAAGACACTTCTTATGATTAACTAATTAACTCTTTAATTAGTTTTCAAGATCAAGTGCATGCAAACTATATAAAACAAAGATAAGAAGAAAACATGTTTCCTCACATTGGTTTTGGACGAAATGGGCACAAGCGTTAGACTCCTTCTTACTCTTGTTCTTGAGCTTAAAATATTATGGAATGATTTTCCTCATGCTTCAAGTATAGAAGCACTCCAATAAATTGCACCTAGACTATCCCAAATCTCCACACATATCATATACTAGATGATACATATGAAACCCTTAAATATATATCTCATATGTTCATTACTACCTTTAGCAATAATATGAGGTTATAATATTTTTGATGAACTTAGTTTAAAGCACAACTTCTTCAAGTCGTAGTGTGAGATAGATGTGTGTTGGAGAAGCATAAGAATTGTATGTGAAAAATGAGAACTTATTCTCATCTTAAGGGGAGTGGGGGCCGTCGGTTTTAGGACTTGAGAGGGGACGAGCATGCTCTCCTTTTCCTCTTACCCAAAACAATAGGGTAGGTTTTTAGGTATTAGTGGGAATGATTGTGTTAATGCATTAAACCACAAACTAATTACCACCCTAATATAAACCACCTATGACGGCCCCTCCTACTATAATGGACTCCATTTTAACATTTGTAATTTGTCATTTGTCATATGTGTGACATGTGACATGTTACATGTAAGTATGCTTATAAATGTATATTTAACCAAATAAATACAATCTTATAACAAATAAATTACACTTAACATTTTAAGTAACAATTTATAATTACATGTATGTTAAATGAGTCATCTCACATTTAGCCAAAATATAATCTACAACTTATTGTAATTATAATTAACCAATCATTCTTATCTTTAATGTTTCGCAAACATTAATCAATTTTAGTAATATAACATTTAATTACTAAATTGTATCTTATTTAATCGTATTACAATAATATATGATTCTCACATACAATTTAAACTCGTTCAATTCAAGGGATTAATTAATCTGTATCACTATACAATTAATTAACTTTCATGATTAGGGAATCGTCTTTTCGGTGTGACCTCAAGGGATCAACTGATCACCACCGTCATACGACAGTAATGTCAAACTCTAATAAGCCAATCATTACCATTTATTGTGGACCGGTTGACTATAATGTTAATCATCCCTTTGTATTCTTGTTAATGAGATTTAATTAAGTGATCGCACCATTATTGAGGACACTTTCTCCAACAATCTCCCACTTGTTCCCAACAAGTGTGCGTCACCAATTATCTTGTCCTATTTTAAATCTCCCACTCAATGCAAGGTGTTTTGCAGGTCGTACTTGCACGTGATCATATCTATAGTGGTTTCATCGATCTGGAGAGTAACTGTCTGACCGGAATTATCTACCGTAGATACCTTTCGAGCGTGGTCACCCATTTCCAGCTTACTACTCCTCGAGTGGCCTTGAGATATTTGTTAACTCTGACAAGGGGTTGGATAATTTCTATCGCACCATTCCCTTCGTACACTCACATTCCTTCATGACCCAATAATTGCCCATTCACCCCCTATTAAGGAATGTCTTGGGCCAAAAATCAAAGCCAATCAGAAACTATGCCGACTTGGGCAAATAGTCTCTAGTCTAAATAATTGACTCAAAAAGAATACTATAGTAGCTCTCGCCACGACCAAGCTTTATAAATTGCCAGAACTCTATAAGCGGTCACTGCCCGACATAGTGCCCCATACAGTCTGCCTATGTGATCGACTAGTCATCTCATATGACTCTATGGCACTTGAACTTGCCATCAATCGCATCACACTTCAGTCACTTTGAGACGTCACCTCAAGTAAGCAACTAGGGTCAAGGCTATGTTAATCCACTTCACTTTAATAGGGTTCAAAGTTGTCACTACAACCTATTTGGATATAACAAAGCACATTAATGAGTTTTAGAAACTCAAACGATAAATGTGATTATCACATATGAACAATCAACACAATGTTATTGCTTCATATCTTATAATCTTAAGTATACAAGTTCCATGACATTTCATGGTTATCTTGTCTAAATGCAATAAAAGCTTGGATGGTGGATATACTATGTATCCATTTGTTCCGACTTTATGAATTGCTCCTTTTCTTTCCACTCATCGTTATTCCTAATAACATGAAGTTTTCAAAGTACACTTCTATATCCCTATCTAGAGTTGGGCTATTTAATCTTGAAAGATGCTCCCACTTGTTATCATGATAACCACGTGATGGGTATCTTGGTGGAAGGGTCTACTTATTAGATCCTTGTAATCCACCTCATCCTCATCGTCATGTACTAAGACTCTATTTGAAGAATTTTCAATGATTGACACTTCAATCATCCCTTTTTATTTATTCGCTTTTAATATAAAAAAATTTAGCCTTGGATTTTGTCAGATCCTTTACAGGTTTGGAAACTTGGGTTCGTGTGACACTTAACACGCAACTAAGTTATTATTACCAAACACAAGAATAAACTCATAGTTCTCCTCGAGAATCTCATGTACATTCTTGAAGGCTATCCAATGACTCTCATGTGGATAACTAGTTATCAACTTGTCATGCTCCAAGCATACAACTTATCAAGGTGTGTGCATATAATGGCATATATGATTGACCTAATGGCGGAATCATTAGCAATTATGTGATCAACAACTCTTAGGTTCAGTGGATGACTATAACTAGTTCATAGTGATATCACTTTCATCAATATGAAGAACTCTCTTATCATGTTGTTGCTTAGATGAAGGATCCTTATCAATATAAGATTCTCATCTTAACGCCAATATCCTCTCTCATCTATCACTATAGATTTTCGATACTAAAGAGACGATATGTTTCTTCCAAGTCTTTCATCTAGAAATGATTTCTCAACCACTCCTCCACGGAAGGCAATGTCAGTTCATCATTCCTAATGACCAATATGTCTCCTACATACGAGACATGGGAGATATTCTTGCCTCAGATACAATATGCTTCTTCCAAGTATTTCATCTAGAAATGATTTCTTAAACACTCCTCCACGGAAGGCAATGTTAGTACATCATTCCTAATGATTAATATGTCTCTTACATACAAGACATGTAAGACAATGTGCTCCCACTAATCTTCATGTCCATACATGATGATTATAACTCCCACTAACCTTCATGTTCATACATGATAGATCTAGCTCTCACTTAATTTCATGCAGAAACATGGCTCTTCGACAAGTCGAGGAAACCATTCTCTCTTGTTATGCAATGATTATTACAACCTCTCAAGTGCTCTCTTAGGATCACACATTCATCTCCTAAGTTTTGTACGGCAAATTGTCCACTTCTAAATGCCCATTTAGAAAGGTAACTTTAAACAACTCTTTGTCACTTTGTCTACATATATTTTCAACGAGGTGTAGATGCAATAATCTTGGATCTCAAAGATGGTTATTTTTTTTTTAACTTATATATAATACTTTACAATCAAGTTTTATTCACCCTAGGGAGGTCCAAACTTCCCCAAGTAATTTAATATGTATAATATCCATCTTGTATTCTTAAGGCTCTTATGCAACAAATTCGAATTGGAAATTATAAGCGCCAATTTATAGATCATAGTCTAATTACTTTCATAAAGTAAAAATTTTAACTAATTGCCTCTAACCTTAGACGATTTAAGAACATTTTCTCTTATCTCTCTATCCAAAAATTAGTTTGTGGCAAATTTTCTCCCACTCTATCCTTTTGAAAATACACATATTTTCTTGAAGGATAGCACCATGAGCCACAAACAGCTTTGTTCTCTAGGTTTTAATGAGGAAAAATGCTCGTACTATATTTGAGCGATCTATAGCAGACTTAATTGTTTAGACTTTGTATTCTAACTTCTCAATAGACTTGTTCTATTTAAGCTAAATACTTGGATCTTTATCCATGTCTTGTACAAATTTAGGGTTCTCATCCCTTCCATAACCCGTATGGAGTCATATTGCCGTTAAAAAGATCTTATCTTAGAACTTATATGGATTGTAAATCCCCAAGTGCGAGTTCATTAACTCGATTTGGACTATGCAATTGATCTTTCTTCTTTCAAATAAGTTGTGATACTAGTCACAAGTCCATAAGTGAGAATCCAATTCATAACTTAGGTGATTATAATGATCAAATCATTATATTTTCTCATATGATCAATTTGTCACAATAATTTATGTTTAAGATATTAACTTTGTATAATGAAAAGTTTAGAACATAAATTCCACTAACATAATGATTTGGATTGAAAACCAAACTATCATTATAAAGTACAACAATTGTCTTTCAAAATGGAAATAAAACTAGTTTCCATGTCACGTAAATCAAAAGTTCTAAAACGACATTCAAAATAACTAGAAAGACAAATAGCAAGATAGCGCCAAGCCACTCATAGGTCTCCTCTATGCGGTGCTACATTAGCTCCCTCATCTTGGAAATCCCCTTTAGCTTGCTTTGCCTTGTCTTTCTTCTCATGCCCTTAATCTAATTAGGAGGATGAGAACTACAACTTGTATCAAAATACCAAAGTTGAGATTAATATCAATAATATAAACATCCGGGAGAAATATTATCTACTGGAAGAACTCGTTCAGTCTTAATATCTCCCAAATATATGGGGCAACTACATTTCCAATGGCCTATACCATTACAATAATGGCACTTGTCGTTGGAGGCGACACCCTTCTTAAACTTAGAAGAACTATTCCCAATAGCCTTTCTTTGTCCTTAGAAGGTGTGGCTTGTTCCCTTTGTGTCCACTCTTCTTGAACTTCCCTTTGCTTTTGTCATTTGATGTTCAAAACATCTTTACTAGTGGTAGCCATATCACGCTCGGTTTGCACAAACAATTTGTGCAACTCATGGAGAGTCGTGGTGACGTTTTTCATATTGAAGTTCATCATAAAGTTAACAAACCCTTTGATACGGTTTAGGGAGTGGAGTACACGGTCAATTATAAATAAGTTGCTTGAGAATCGTTATTCCTTGCTACTTCTTGAGTATCTCGACATGCTCAATCATTTGAGTACGTGGGAGCAAACATACTGACCATCCTTTATTTTTAAGGTCAAAAAATTAAGAAGCGACTTCGTATTGAATGATCCTAAGAGATCGTGAAAACATGGTCACAAGTTTAGTGTAGATCTCATACGTGGAATTCATCTTTATGACATTCCTTTGAAGCTCGACATCAATAGAGAAGATCAAGACATTCTTGATCGTGGCCAATTCTATTTGGTAGGTCTCATAGGCCACCTTTACGGCGTTAGTTGACCTTGCATTTAGGAGCGTTGGGAGAAGCCTTGGTGAGGTAACGAAGCTTACCATCACCTTTGGTGGCAAGGCAAAGTTGCCCATTCCAATTCGCGAAATTAGAACAATTCTTTTCGAATTTGCATTGATCCATAAAGGATCTAAGCCATGATACGGTGGTGAGTTGTGGTACGGGAGGTCGAACCTCGTTATCGTTTGCCGACATTACGAATAAATAAGTATGACTACAAAATAGAAAAATGAAAGAAACATCAACATTTATCGTTTTAAAATACTTGTAAACATTTTAAACAAGTTTAGCATTTATATAATGACCTCTATCCAATTACATAAATGATTCCAAGACCCAAATCCTATATTAACTCGGGTTTATGTGAGCCACGGACTCCACGACCTTCATTAATATTACTTGGTGGGTTAACTCTTTAACCGATTCTACAATTAGAATTCTTGGTCGATGAAATACTTTATTGTCATCTTTAGCCCGGAACACATGGGCCACGGACCCTAATCTTTCCATTGAGTTCAACCAAATTTCGATGCAATAACGACTTATTGCCCCACTTACCCAATGCAATAAGTTTAGCACCCCGGTGAGCCGAACCTACTTCCTTACGAAATTGGGATTCATGGGTTCTACTATTTGTTAAGGCTAAATCTCAATTAATAAAATAGAGGTCAAGTCAATTTATATTATCTATCTCCTTTTAAGTGAACAAAATAGGTGAACTAACGCTAATTGACGCGGTCGATTGACTCGATAAAATGCATGTGTGATTTATATGGCGATTTGGCATGCATGTGACATATAAATAAAATGCAAGCATCAAAATAAATTCCTTGTATGGCCTTCCTATAAATATAAAATCAAATAATCTATTTACGAATTCGGAAAAAAACTCCTTTGGTCCCTTGAACTTCATGTGCACGCCTCCCAAGGACACCCTCTTTTTCGGAACGCCTTTCCGAATGGCTTTGTCTTTAGGAAACTCCGGGATTACAAATAATTACAAAAATATATAATAAAAATTACATGAATTTCCTATTATACATTTGTAAAAATTAAATATTATAATAAAAGTGATACGAGATCACATAAAAGTACAACCGAATCAATATTCCCTTACATTACGGTTAATATCGATTAAAAACTAAGGCCATACTAAGACAAATTACATAATTCAAAATTACATAAATCTAAAAATGACATTCATTCATTCAAAATGCAGCATAATTATATGTAAACGCATGCAATAATATTTGTGCCAAATCGCCCTAATAACCTTATATCGTATATAAACCCGGTTTTATGGAAATGCGTGATAATAACCAATTAAAATCACAAATTAATACTTAAATCAAATTTAAGTCCAAGTTAATTACCCTAAATGTTTTAGGACTTAAAAATTAGTCTCCACTAATTATTTGACTATAATTCAACTCGGTTTTGCATTATTGCTCGGTTTTGACCCTTATTAACATAACTTTTATGTAATAATTTCAAATTAAATTACAATAATTCATAAATTTTAAAATTAAAATTTTTAATATTCTGGAAAATTTCCAGGAACATAATCATGTCAAAATTTTGGTCAAAATTTTTTGACTCATTTTAGAGAAAAATATAGTTGCCTTTTAATTGTTTTTATCCAATAAAATAATAAAATCACACAAAAATTAATCTAATTAATTTTCAAATTATACATCTGCTATGTACCATATTTATAAAACATATGATAATTTTCTCATGCCAAAAATTCATTTTAGCCATTTATGCAAAATAATCACTATTTATGCCTTTTTAACCATTAAAAATCATAAATCATGCAAAATAAATCATATTTATCTCAAAGTTTACATAAAGTAGGTACAATACTCATGTGATGTCATAATAAAATTTCATGGCCATATTCAAAGTTTAACTATTTTTAGTCATAAAATTTTCATTTTACTCATTAAAATGTGTTTATTTAACCAAAAATCATTAAATAAAGCAATAATATTCCATAAATCATCAAAATGCCCTATACTCATTATAGGAAGAATAGGTATAACATGCTTAAAAATTTCGTGACTTTATCATATAAATCACTAATTTTCTAGTTTTATTTTGTTACTTTTACTCGTAAAAACTTTGTAAAACCGATTGCATGCAACAACCTGGCTCTGATACCAATTGTTAGGTTCATATACCTACTCATAAGACACTTCTAATGATTAACTAATTAACTCTTTAATTATTTTTTTAAGATCTAGTGCATGCAAACTATATAAAACAAAGATAAGAAGAAAACATGTTTCATCACATTGGTTTTGGACGAAATGGGCACAAGAGTAAGACCCCTTCTTACTCTTGTTATTGAGCTTAAAATATTATGGAATGATTTTCCTCAAGCTTCAAGTATAAAAGAACACCAATAAGTTGCACCTAGACTATCCCAAATCTCCACACATATCATATACTAGATGATACATATGGAACCCTTAAATAAATATCTCATATGTTCATTACTACCTTTAGCAATAATATGAGGTTAAGATTTTTGATGAACTTAGTTTAAAGCACAACTTCTTCAAGTTGTAGTGTGAGAAATATGTGTGTTGGAGAAGCATAAGATTTGTATGTGAAAAATGAGAACTTATTCTCATCTTAAGGGGAGTGGGGGCCGTCGGTCTTGGAGCTTGAGAAGGGACAAGCATGCTCTCCTTTTCCTCTTACCCAAAACAATAGGGTAGGTTTTTAGGTATTAGTGGGAATGATTGTGTTTATGCATTAAACCACAAACTAATTACCACCCTAATATCAACCACCTAAGACCGGCCCCTCCTACTAAAATGGACTCCATTTTAACATTTGTAATTTGTCATTTATCATATGTGTGACATGTGACATGTTACATGTAAGTATGCTTATAAATGTATATTTAACCAATTAAATACAATCTTATAACAAATAAATTACACTTAACATTTTAAGTAACAATTTATAATTACATGTATGTTAAATGAGTCATCTCACATTTAGTCAAAATACAATCTACAACTTATTGTAATTATATATAACCAATCATTCTTATCTTTAATGTTTCGCAAACATTAATCAATTTTAGTAATATAACATTTAATTACTAAATTGTATCTTATTTAATCGTATTACAATAAGATATGATTCTCACATACAATTTAAACTCGTTCAATTCAAGGGATTAATTAATCTGTATCGCTATACAATTAATTAACTTTCATGATTAGGGAATCGTCCTTTCGGTGTGACCTCAAGGGATCAACTGATCACAACCTTCATACAACAGTAATGTCAAACTCTAGTAAGCCAATCATTACCGATTAATAAGGACCAGTTGACTATAATGTTAATCATCCCTTTGTATTCTTGTTAATGAGATTTAATTAAGTGATCGCACCATTGTTGAGGACACTTTCTCCAATATTAGCATGAGCGGGGGCTTGGCTTCTTGGAACAAATTAATTCTTATTAGCATAAAAGGTGAAAGAAGAAGAAGCAAATGGCTTCTTGCCATAGAAGTTTGGACGGGGAGTGAAAGAAGAAGAGGAAGGATTCTTGGCCTTAGCTTCTTCCTTGATGGCCTTCAACGAGCTCTCGGCCCAAATAGCATCATCGTAAAGCTCGACGAAAGTCACGAAGCTCCTTCTTACTTTGCTCTCCAACAAAGCACTCATCTGTTCCGGTAGTAGAATGCTCGGTCCTCATCATTTTGCACAAGCCTTGGAGCATAGTATGCAAGATCATTGAATTTGGTGGTGAAGTCTTGAACGAACATCTCTATTTTTTTGAGTTCCGTGAACTCCCTTAAGCGTTGTTGTTTGAGCTCCTTGCAGTAAAAGCGGTCTTCCACAAGAACCTTTAATTCGACTCCATCCAAAGTTATCTTCTTGAGTAGCCATGGGACTTGTAATATTCCACCACTTATCGGCTTCCTTCACAAGAAAGTGGGCGGCAATCCTCACTTTGTCACCATGTTGAACTTGGTAAAGGTCGAATTGGTTCTCCATCTCTCGGAACCACTCCATAAGCTCGGCAGGGTCTACCTCCCCACCCCCCACCATAGGTCTTAGCCTTGCTCCTTGCTATTTGACTAGCCATTCAAGCGTAGCTTCCATGATGGTCTTCACGGGGCACATGAACGAATACGGAATTGGCTTGTTCTTTTTTGTTACAGAGTACTTGAGTAAGAGCCTCCAAAATGACATTATCAACCAATTGTGGCCTTACCATATTCTCAACAAAACAAGGCAAACCACGTTAGTAATCATCACATAGCATATACACAAAGACTACCAACTCAGTTCCTTAGTTTCTAACCTTCTCTCATTCATTATTATAGGTCATGTTGTTTTAAGGTTAGGGTTTTCACGTGTGTGCGTCGGGAGCGTTCAAGCTCTGATACCAACTATGACAACCCTCAAAAAATGCGGAAATATAAATTAAACATAGCATGCGTAAATGTTGCGGAAATATGGAGTTTTTAAAACTTTTACATGCAATGGTACGAGGTGTTATCAAGCAAACCAAACGTAAAGTAAATACAAGTACAACGGGGAGATAAGGTCCCTCAAAACGGCGATAAGTCTAGTAAACTAGAGTCAAGCGAAAAGATAAAACGTCAACAAACGACATTTGCTAGCTCACACGGTCTCAACCCCAAAAAGAAGCACTAACTAGTACTTGTTCATTCATCAAACATGAATGCCACAGTCAGTGGGGAGTAACTCGGGGTTCTCCCAGCCATTTTACATTAAAACGTACATAACAAAAGCATACAAATATACATCATCATCATCATCATCATCATCATCATCATCATCATCATATATAAACAATATCATCAACATATATAAACAATATCATCATCATATATAAACAATATCAACATCAAATATATACAATATCATTATCATGTATAAACAATATCAGATAACCAAGACCTAGGGAAGACTCACCTTGGAAACGATATCACCACTAATGGCTTGCATATCACCTTTAGTAACCATATAGTCGAAGAGGTAAGGGACACGACTCACAAAATAGTGCAAGGCATTCAAGCATCCAATTTAAATCCCACAAAATATCATCCAATATACAAACACACTCTCACGGTAAATGACACGCACTAGCATCTGTACTTTGCAAGACATGACGAACTAGTCCACGGGATAAACGTTTCCCTGAACGGTATACGATAAACATTTCGTATACTCAAGACTCTAATCCTCCCGGTAGGACGTCAACAAAAAGGAAGTCCTAGTCTAAACCTGGCTCGACTCTCGGGATAAACGCTCTAGATTTGACATGCGATAAACCTCGCATCCAAGACTCAATCCTCCGGCTAAACCCACACGGAAGCGAGTAACCTCAAATTTGGCTAAACCCACACGAAAGAGGCGGAAAGAGCACAAGCATCATCTTCTGGCTAAACCCGCACGGGAGATGAGGTCAAGAATAAACACGCAAGTAAGCTACACACAATGACACCACCTCGCAAGGATACAAAATTTGGTGGCCGGGTTGATCAACGCATTGTGTTCGCCTCCCAACAACGTCGTCATATCCCCACTAAGAACTAAAGAATGCACCTCTATCTCTCCAACATAAAGTTTAACGTGTATAAGGGTACAAACGAAAAAATGAGAGCTCAATTTCATCCAACAAACAAGACTCAACGGAACACTCAAGATATAAATGACTCAAATGAGCAAAATTTCCAAAACTGTCACTAAACATGTGAATAAGGTATAAGATAAATGTATCAATGATAAACAAGAGTTAATACATGTTACATGAGCATTAGACCAAGTTTAAGAAGTATAATCAATAAGAAACATAAAGCCCGTCTCAAAGCAACGTGTTTGGAAACCATTTAAGACAAGGGTCAAATTTAGACGCTCATAATTAGAGTTCTAGACATGAAATTGCAGAAAGTTTAAGTGGAGGTGATAGCTTATTTTCTAACGGTTCCAAAAGTAGGTCACACTTCCAAAACAAACAAGTAACGAAAGAGATATGATCATTTTACGAAAAGGGGTCGGTGGAGGAAAACATCACCCGCCCTGGTGAAATTTCTCCCGCTTGCTCTCAGACCATTTTTAGGCCACTCCATACAACATTTGTACCAGGCGAAATTTCGCTCGGTCAGGGTGGTGAAATTTCACCCGTCGGCATCACATGAACCATGAACATGAATTTTCATTCCGTTCTCTGGGTTTGAAGATGTATGTTCAAACTCCAAACTCAACATACAAGATCACACCACCAAAAAGCAATGAAAAAGGATTAAAGACATTTAAGTCATCATTTAAATCAACAAAAAACCCAGCTTTAAGCCAAACAATTTTAAACCCATTTGTAATTACCACAACACAAACCATCTTAAATCATTATCTCACACAACATATTAGCATCACATCACTTAATTAGACATCAAGAGAATAATTAATTCATCATTAAAGGCTTGAACACAAGTTTAAGCAATAAGAAATTATGTTTATCATCTATACTACCAATTTCCATCAACTTGAAACATATGAGATGTAATTCAGCAATTCAACAGTGATAGTCATAGATCCACATCAAACTTTACCAAGAACTCATCTTTTTCATGAAAAATACTCTAAAACACATAGAAAACACATAAAATTTTGTATCGAGTAACCCGTCAACATTACCTTAGCTCTTTAATCCTCTAGCTCTTTTTAAATAAAAAAGTAATCCTTGTCCGGGTCTTGAAGATCTTCTCGTACAATTTCATCACAAAAAGATGAGTAAAACTCACCTTTGCAAAATATGGCAAAAAGAGATGGGAGAAATCGTGCACCTTTCTTACCTTGTAAGATAGAGGATAGGGAGAGGGGAAGAACAAGCTAAAACTTAAGGTATAAAAATGGGGTTTAGGGTTTTGGTGAGAGAGATGAGGGAGATGAAGATTTCAAAAAAATGAGAGGAGTGTGGTGGGTTTAGGTAGTATATATCATATGTATAATCCTTTTTTCACAGTAAAACGTATTGGGCTAAGCTGCTAAGCAACAACTTTGTTATGCTTAAGGAGATGACATTTGACCCATTTTAATATTAAGATTAATCCCGCCGTCTTAAGGGAGACTAACTTTTTTTTTTGCATGAGATATTACTTACATTTTAATGAGATTTATGAAGTGGGTGGATTACCGTTGTGATACATTACAATTACAAAATTAATAATCGAATTTTCTTCCATATGATTATATCACGGGTTTGTATATTTAGCAATTCGAATAAATTATTTGAATGTGGATAAATCACAATTTCAGTGTGTCATTTTCTACTAATTAATAATTAATACTAGGTACTAAGTTACGGGTCTTATAACATACACGAGTTTGACTAAATGAATAACATGTTTAACTATTTGCACGGTCGAAAACTACTCAAACTTATGTAATTTTTCATCTGAATAAATTTATTTCATATATAAGTCGTATTTTTTCGAAGTCTTCTGAGTAACAAGATAAAGTAGAAACTTAAATTTAGCTAACAAAAAGGCACATCATACTACAATAACTACTCGAGCAACTGACCCTAATGCACCATTTACGCTATTTACAAATGAAATTATAAATCAAATAAAAAAATTAAATATGACTTTATAACTAAGCTATTATATTTTTAATTTATAAAATGGTTGTTGGAGCTAGTGTCCTCCACAGTTAGTGTGATAACGTGTATAAATCTCTTACATGTTCACAGGGTATACTTAGTATTTTATCAGTTGATTAACGTTTATCGATAACGGTTGCCTTGCTAGAAGTTTGACGTTATTGTCATTTTAATGGCGGTGATCAACTGGTCCCTAAAAGTCACACCTAAAGGATGTGTTTGAGAGATATGATTATATGAAAAATATGATCATATTGATGCCTTATATGACTAAAAGGTTAGTCAATGTAATGATGATACGATTAAATAATACTGGCGGAGACGAATTAAATGTTAATTCGTAATTGAATATAAACTGTTATATCTAATTAATGTATATAATGTAATTATTTAATACGAT
Source organism: Heliosperma pusillum (assembly GCA_022085475.1). Classification (NCBI taxonomy): domain Eukaryota; kingdom Viridiplantae; phylum Streptophyta; class Magnoliopsida; order Caryophyllales; family Caryophyllaceae; genus Heliosperma; species Heliosperma pusillum. The sequence continues at coordinate 48,685 of JAIUZE010008458.1, read as the reverse complement.
TCAATAATGTAAGCTTAAACGAATTAAATGTTAATTCGTAATTAAATATAAACTGTTATTTTTAATTAGCAAATTATAAATATACGATGTTTATAATTGACGTATATATTATAATAATACATACACATATTATACATTAAATAAATAAAGAGGGAAGACTCCTATCTGGACTCCACTTCCTAATATAAGTAGAAGAAGAAGATGGAAGACTCCTCCCTCAACCCTACTACTACTTACACGGCTTCAATAGAGAAAAAAGGAGTCATATATAAACTCTTCTTCACTACATGATTCATCATTTCAAAAACTTGACACAAAAATCATCAGTAAGTTTTTTATTCTTTCTAGCACTAGAAAAGGCATATCTAAGAGTATCTTGGGTGCAACGATTAGGAGAATATCGATCTCGATATTTGTTCTTAGGCCATATTGCTAGGACCAAAGGTTGATTCTAATCTTTATGCTTTTCGTTTATGACTCTTATTTCATATATTATAATTTCGTTATAATCCTTTAAATTCATGTATGAAATATACCGATATTTCCCACAAGTTGTATCAGAGCCAAGGCTACGAAATTATTTTATATGATTTTTCATGAATGATAAAAAAAAAATTTCGGTCAAAAAAAAAATTATTTGGTTGGTATTTTTTTTCGGCTGGTTTTTTTTCTTTGATTTTGATTCTTGTTTTCATTTTGATTTATTGATATTGTTGTTTTAATATGTTAAGATGACAATATGATAAATTTGTAGATGTTTTAATTTAATAAGGATTAAATTAGAATGTAAATAGAAATTGTTTTGAATGTTTATGAACATTTGTTTTGCTATATATTTTCGGTTTAACATGATGTTAAATTATTGTTTTGCATCATGATTCATTAATTTTAATGATGTTCAAATCAATTATGATTAGTCAAATATTAAGATAATCGATTTAATCATGATTTAGATATTCATTTTAATTTTTTAAATTGAATCATCTACTTTGAATCAATGTTTAATAAAGATTAAATATTGATAATTGTACCGATCTTGTAATATTAGCAACATCAAAATTCAATAATAAAAAAAAAACAGTCGTGGCTGCTGTTCATAAAAAAAAAATTCGGTTTTTTGTTCTTTTTATTTTTGGCCGAATTATTTTTCTTTTATGCATTATATTGATAATGTGTAATTGTTGTTGTGAAACAGTTCACAATTATTGGATACCCAATTATTTTAAAAAAGGTTTAAAATAATGTTGGATTAATTCATATTATACGATAATATGAATTAAAACTGGATTATGCTTGATTGGAATTATTGTGAGTAAATAAGGAATTGTCACATAATTTTGATCATTTAAAATAGGTGGTTTGGATAAATTACTCTACATAATTAAGGAATTATGTCTTGAATGATTTATTTATTGTTGAAGCATTTTATTTTGTTGAATGATTTGTTGAATGGTTTAATTTACGTATTTTTGCAATTGGTTGTAATTTGTATTACTTAGTATGGCCTTAGTTGATTATGTTTTCGTAATGATGGAAACATGATCTTGATGTAATTTTGAGATCTCGAATCTCCTTTTATTTTCTTTGAAGTTATGTTTTTTTAAATTAGAATGTAAATAGGTTTATATTTTTAATTTATTAAATGTAATTTGAGAAGACTAAAGATGGAGATCGGATTGCTCACTCCCGCTACATGGACTAAGATGGAACATCAAGACAAGCTTTTCGGGTCCAATTATGGATGGATTCCAAAGTTGTATTTTGTTCATTTTGGTAGATAGGCCACACTAGGACTTTGTAATTTTACGAATTTTTCGTTTTTGTTGCTTTTCATCACATGATAGGTAGTGCATCATATTCCGCCTAAACCAAACCACCTACTACTAAAATGCATGAAAATTGACTCATATAGTTTGGATGTTAGTTATCATGGACATAAAGATGTCACACGAATTTTAACCATCATCTTAGTTAGACCTGGCAAAAGCAACCCGACCCGATTGACCCGACCCGAATGACCCGACCCGTGACCCGAAATTGACCCGAACTACAACACCCGAATGTGACCCGAAACCCGGTTGGGCCCGACCCGACCCGAACATGACCCGATCTTTCTTCACCCGTAACTGACCCGACCCGAAAATAACCCGATCCAAAACCACTCCACCCGAAAATGACCCGACAAAACATAACTTTAATTGAACCAAAAATACTTAAAATGGCCTTTTGTCTCTTATTCTTTGACCCGAAAATGACCCAGCCCGAAATAACCCGACCCGGTTGACCCAAAACGGACCCGACAACTAACCCGAAACAAACCCGAAACCCGAAATGACCCGACCCGACCCGACCCGAATTAACCCGAAATCAATGAGAGACCCGATTTGACCCAACCCGAACTGGCCCGACCCGAACCCGACCCGGTTGACCCGTTTGCCAGGTCTAATCTTAGTTTATTCATTCTCGCATGCTAGATATTCGTTCACTTAAAATGAATTAAAATAAAGTTGATGGGATCTTCCTCTAAAACCTAAAATTGAGACTAGTCTTTATAGGCCAAACTACTATGAATCCCTTCTTCGTCGGTAGGCATATAGGACCTTACTCTCCATATGACCCCTTCTACGTTGGGTAAGTAGTATGTGTTGACTTATTTTACCTCAACATTATAATCCGAAGAGTTTCTCGTGATTATGATGGACTATAGATAAAATTTTATCGACCAAGAATTCTAAAGGTAGAATTACCCAAGAAGTTGGCTTATCAATTTACAGATAATTGAGTCTTGGGATCATTTATATAATTCTTGAAGGAGGTCAATTGTATAAATGCTTGAGTCTTCGCATTAAACAAGTTTTTGCACTAGACTTAATTCATATCGATGATTATGCTTATTATGGTTTTTTCTTCTTTTTCAGTGTAGAATTCGTTTTATATTGATAATACTACTTATAACAAATGGCTGACCATAATGATGACCCTATGCCAAGTGCCACACTTGCACGCGCGTCCTGGCTTTAAACTTTCATGGACCACATAAATCAGTCCACGCGACTGAAGAATGACGGGTCCAACTTTGCGGACCGGGATGCGGCATTACGGAATGCAACCATTGCTGACGGCAAGCTCCAGTACTTGACTGAGCAAATACCGCCAAACCCAGGCCCCAATGCGAGAGCTAACGAGTCACATACTTATAATGACTTCGTTATGGAAGCGGGTGCGATAAAGAACGTACTCATCTTTGCAATGGAAACCAATTTGCAAAGACGCCTCATTGCCCAAGGTGCAAATAAGATTTCCACCACGCTCACTAATGAATTCTCAAAAGCACCGAGAATCGTTACTTATGAGCATACCTGTCGCTTCTTTGAGGCAAAACTCCAGAAGGGTCAACCGGTTAGCCCACACATTCTTGATATGATTGAGAATGTCGAGAAACTGGAGGCATTTGATTGCAAAATTAGTGAGAGCATAGTCATTGACCGTGTGCTTCATTCACTTCATGATGGTTTTGCCCTTTTCAGGGCAAACTACTACATGAATGACATGAAGAAAAGTCTTCATGAGCTACAGTCACTTCTCGTACAGACCGAGAAGGATCTGAAATTGAGTGGGAGCATGAAGCAAGATGTTCTCATGATTTCCAACAAAAACAAAGGTAAGGGCAAGGCTCATGGCGACCTAAATGTCGGGAAGCCAAAGTTTAAGAAGTCAGGAAAGGGTAAGAATGGGCCTGGTGAGACTAGTAGCTCACAAGGCAAGGCAAAAAGCAAGGACAGTGACGTTGAGTGCCACCATTGCCACAAGACTGGGCATTGGAGGAGGAACTGTCCCGTGTACCGTGAAGACATAAAAGCAGGCCGTGTCACTCCTGTTGGTATGTCAACTTATATTCATATGATTGAGATCAACCATGCAAGTTTCGAAACTTGGATACTTGATACAGGTTGTGGTTCTCATCTGTGTAATCATTTGCAGGGCCTAAAAAACATCACACCTCTCGCAAAGGGTGATGTGGACCTGCGAGTCGGGAATGGAGCAAAAGTTGCTTCAGTCTCAATGGGAACATATGTAATCCAACTCCCGAGTGGATTTGAGTTGTATTTATATAACTGTTACTATGTACCCAGTTTATCTAAGAACATTATATCTGTTTCCGTGCTTGATAAAGACGGTTTTTCATTTTCAATAAAAGACAATAGCTGTATTTTCTCTTTGAATGAAATGGTTTATGGCAAAGCAGTTTCCATGAATGACATTTATATCTTAGATCAAACAACAGAAATATTACACGTGAATAATAAGAAAGTAAAGGTTGGTGACAAAGATCAAACTTATCTATGGCACTGTCGTATGGGACACATAAATGAAAAACGTGTAAAGAAGCTCATTGAGAATGGGACTATCTCCCCATTTGATTACGAATCATTTGGCACGTGTGAATCATGTCTTATCGGCAAAATGACTCGAATTTCCTTCAAAGGTGTTGGAATGCGTGCTAGTGACCTATTAGGACTCATACATACTGATGTATGTGGACCTACGTCAATCAACGCAAGAGACGGCTAAAGATATTTTATCACTTTCACGGATGATTTGAGTAGATACGGATATGTCTACTTAATGAAGCATAAAAGTGAGTCCTTTAAACAGTTTAAGGAATTCCATAATAAGGTTGAGAACCAACTGGGAAGAAAGATTAAAGCACTTCGATCAGATCGTGGTAGCGAATATCTTTCAAATGAGTTTGATCAACACCTTAAAGATTGTGGCATAGTATTACAGTTAACTCCACCTGGAACACCTCAATTAAATGGTGTGTCCGAACGGAGAAATCGAACATTACTTGATATGGTTCGATCCATGATGAGGCACACGGTAGTACCTGATTCACTATGGGGTTTTGCTCTTTTGTCAGCTGCTCTTATACTTAACCGAAGTCCGTCTAAAGCTGTAGACAAAACTCCATATGAGATATGGAAGGGAACGGTCCCTAACTTGTCCTTTTTTCGGGTTTGGGAATGCGAGGCTTATGTCAAGTGGAGACACGAGGATAAGCTCGTTTCGCGATCGGTCAACACATACTTTATTGGTTATCCAAAAGGAATGTTTGGTCATTACTTCTATTCGCCTACCGAACATCGCATTTTTGTTGCGGCTAGTGCAAAGTTCTTAGAGAGAGAGTTTCTCGAGAACAAGTCAAGTAATAGAACCTTCGATCTGTCGGAGATTCAAGAACCAACAACCAAGCAACCGATGGAGGAAGATGTTCCTTCAACTTCTGCTACGGTTAATATTCCTCAGGAACCTAGGAGGTCGGGTAGAGTCTTCATTCCTCCAGACAGATACATTGGTATGGTCGAGGAGAATGATAGAGTTGACATTTTGCTCTTAGAGAGTAACGAACCCGCTACCTATAAAGGTGCCATGACCTGTTCCGACTCTAAGCTATGGCTTGAAGCCATGCAATCCGAGATGGACTCCATGTATGAGAATGACGTATGGGATCTGGTTGATTTGCCTGATAAGGTACGACCTCTTCAGTGCAAATGGCTTTATAAGATAAAACATTATGTAGAAGGACAACCACACCCCTATAAGGCACGACTAGTAGCAAAAGGTTTCACTCAAGTGCACGGATTGCATTATGATGAAAGTTTTGCACATTTAGTTATGCTGCGTTCCATTCGGATAATCTTAGCAATTGCCGCTTTTCATGACAATGAAATTTGGCAGATGGATGTGAAAATCGCCTTCTTAAACGGTTATTTGGAGGAGGAATTGTACATGGTACAACCCGAAGGTTTCATAGATCCTAAAAATCCTAAGAAAGTGTGCAGGCTTAAGCGTTCCATTTATGGACTTAAGCAAGCTTCTCGGGGTTGGAATCATCGTTTCGACCAGGTAATAAAAGAGAATGGTTTCACTCGATCGGTCGAGGAACCATGCTTATATGTCAAGTCGAGTGGGAGTAAGATTGTCTTCTTGATATTGTATGTTGATGACATACTCTTGATTAGGAATGACATTCCTCTCTTATCTTCGGTAAAAGTATGGTTAAAGAACCATTTTCAGATGAAAGATCTGGGTGAGGCACAACGCATATTGGGGATCCGTATCTATAGAGATAGATCACGACGGATGTTATCACTAAGTCAGGAGTCTTATATAGATAAGATTTTTGAAAGGTTCAGCATGACCAACTCCAAGAAGGGGTTCCTTCCAATAATTTCTGGGATGCATTTGAGTAAAGCTCAGGCACCCAAGACATCGGAAGAGGTCGAGCGCATGAGTCGTGTTCCTTATGCATCAGCAATAGGATCGATCATGTATGCCATGATATGCACACGTCCAGACGTGGCATATGCCTTGAGTATGACGAGTCGGTACCAAGGCAATCCAGGTGAAACACACTAGATGACTGTTAAATATATCCTTAAGTACTTACGAAGGACTAAGGATTGGGTATTGACTTATGGAGGAGATACTAAGTTATGCGCAATCGGTTACGCGGATGCTAGCTTCCAAACGGATCGAGATGACTCGAAATCTCAGTCTGGATTCGTCTTTACTCTTAATGGTGCTGCGGTCAGTTGGAAAAGTTCCAAACAAAGTGTTATAGCAGATTCTTTAACTGAGTCCGAGTACTATGCCGCTTCGGAAGCTGCAAAGGGAGCTATATGGATGCGTCAGTTCTTACAAGGACTAACCGTAGTTCCTAGTTCGAATGACCCAATCACCATCTATTGTGATAATAGAGATGCCATCTTCCAAGCTAAGGAGCCTAAGTCTAGCAACAAGTCTAGACATGTACTACGGAAGGCTCACATGATCCGAGATTACGTGGAGCAAAAGGAGATAATGATAGACAAGATTGCTTCGGATGACAACATCGCGGATCCTCTCACTAAACCGTTAAAATATGATAAGCATGAAGGGCACATTATTTTCATGGGAATTAAACGTGTTCCTGAGTTGTAGTAGCTGTTTATATGGATTAGATAAATGTCTCTTTTTCATATACCTTTATAACATCATCGTATTGATTCCTATTTTGTTTTTCAAGTGGATTGTACGACAACATTGAACGCCACAAAGTGAACTGAATTACATTATATTTGTTTTGGTCCGTAATCGCCACATGAGCTGATAACTCTAGCAATTATATTGTGAAGTTGATTGATGGTGGGTTCAACGAGCCATAAGTCAAACGGTTGACTGATCCATCACAGATATGAGTTATAAAGATACCTCGTAGGACATCGTGACAACGTTATGGAGTCCTAAATGTTTAAGAACATTCAGTGTCAGGTCGTGGATTGGACGTCCATAGTGTTCCTAGAGTCGATTATTTTGACTATCGACTGTCTCTTGAGATTAAGGCAGTTTTTGGGTGACTTTAAGATTCTTTCTCATAGTCGACCATAACAGGAGGCTAAAAAGATTTTTACTGGGTCATTTCATACTGTGCTTGTATCTGCAGGATTCGAGTTGAAGAAAATATCCAACCTTTATCAGGTTTAGTTATTTTTTCAGGGCCACTCGAGAAGTTGTAACTGAAATGCATGGCCATGCTCGAATAATGATTCATTTATCAGTTAAGTTACTCTCTAGTCAGGAAAACAACTCTTGATATAGATCACTTGTAAAATACGACCTTTGTGAATACGGACTTTGCAAATTGTTTTACATTGAGTGAGAGAAATTTTGGATATGAGAATCAGTTATCGCACATACACTTGTGAGGACAAGTGGGAGATTGTTGGAGCTAGTGTCCTCCACAGTTAGTGTGATAACGTGTATAAATCTCTTACAGGTTCACAGGGTATACTTAGTATTCTTATCAGTTGATTAACGTTTATCGATAACGGTTGGCTTGCTAGAAGTTTGACGTTATTGTCATTTTAATGGCGGTGATCAACTGGTCCCTAAAAGTCACACCTAAAGGATGTGTTTGAGAGATATGATTATATGAACAATATGATCATATTGATGCCTTATATGACTAAAAGGTTAGTCGATGTATATGACTAAAAGGTTAGTCAATGTAATGATGATACGATTATTTAATACGATTAAATAATACTGGCTGAGCCGAATTAAATTTTAATTCGTAATTGAATATAAACTGTTATATCTAATTAATGTATATAATGTAATTATTTAATACGATTAAATAATGTAAGCTTAACGAATTAAATGTTAATTCGTAATTGAATATAAACTGTTATATCTAATTAATGTATATAATGTAATTATTTAATACGATTAAATAATGTAAGCTTAAACGAATTAAATGTTAATTCGTAATTAAATATAAACTGTTATATTTAATTAGCAAATTATAAATATACGATGTTTATAATTGACGTATATATTATAATAATACATACACATATTATACATTAAATAAATAAAAGAGGGAAGACTCCTATCTAGACTCCACTTCCTAATATAAGTAGAAGAAGAAGAGGGAAGACTCCTCCCTCTACCCTACTACTACTTACACGGCTACAATAGAGAAAAAAAGAGTCTTATATAAACTATTCTTCTCTACATGATTCATCATTTCAAAAACTTGACACAAAAATCATCACTAATTTTTGTATTCTTTCTACCACTAGAAAAGACATATCTCAGAGCATCTTGGGTGCAACGATTAGGAGAATATCGATCTCGATATTTGTTCTTAGGCCATACTGAGGTTGATTCTAATCTTTATGCTTTTCGTTTATGACTCGTATTTCATATATTATAATTTCATTATAATCCTTTAAATTCATGTATGAAATATACCGATATTTCCCACAATGGCTTGTCAAGAAGTATAGATATTTTATTATTTTATTTTAAAACATTATTTCTAAAGACAATTACCATTAAAAGGAGATAATTAATTAATATAGTAATTAATCTTAATATTTATATTTTTTATACTAGTTGGAAAGCTGCGTGCTCCGCACGCGGCATATAACTTTTCTCACGATTCTGCTAGTTTTAGCTAAAGTCAAAAGTTTATAATTTGTCGAGCGCAAAAGGAAAATAGTAACCATGGATATGTTAGATATTTATACAATTACTAGTTTTAAACCCGTGCAGAATTGCATGGGGTTGATTTAAAAATTTGACCAAATGCATTATATATGTTGAAAATAAAATTATAAAAGTGCACATAATTATAATTTAAAATATAAAATAATTATTATGCAATATAAGGTAAATAAATATAGATAATAGTTTCACATAAGGCAATGATGAAATCATGTAATATAAGGGAAAAGTATACAATTTTAGCTACAAACATATACGCGTACAAAGTATATTCAAGATACTGAATCCAATGCAAAACTTACAGCGTCTTACATAAGTCGTTCCACTAAAACTACTCATTCAAATTTGATATCTCTTTATTTAGAGATAGTTGGGTCGTAGCCTCGTAGAACTCATGGAGTTTATAATTGTCGAAAAGAAAATATTTGCATAACTCACATCCAAAAATATTATTAACGTTACATGCCCTCTAGTATTATATCAAATATTACATATGCTTCAAGTCCTCAATCCTTTATAATCTCCAACCCTAAATAATTATGCGCCTCCTTGTTCACTATCTCTTACTCTCTATTTTCTTGCTCTATCATAAAATTCATTTTCTGTACAAAAATCAATCATTTATTGATCTTTTGAAAACCCTACATTATGAGGATTCCTTACTCATATCTTACCTCACATTATTCTCTCAATACACCTTCATCTTTATATTGAATCATTTTGCAAACACAAAAATGTCATTCTTAATTATTTTGAAGAAATGAAAAGTGAATACAATAACTTGTGTCTATAATATTAAATGTTTTAACTCACTTATTTCGATTGAATTTCAATTTTTTTTTGTCAGTATGTATTATTAATATGATTTTTTAGTCAAAATTATTTACTCATTAAATAAATTCGTCACTTTTTGTTCAATATGTATTAAATGATTTAGTCATTCTTATTTCTTTCGAGGAAATTTAAGGTGGAATTTTTTTTAAGAAATGTTTTTTTTCATGAAATCAATTAGTTTATTTTTATGTATTATTAATCTGATCAAAATGATTCTAGTTCCACTTTTTTTTTACCGAATTTTATTTAATTTATGTGTTTTACATTTTAACAAAAAAAATATTGTTTTTGAAGTTACTTTATGTTATAAGTAGCAATTTCTATTTAATTATCATTATTAGGGTAAGGTGTATAGAAAGGAGATAAGAGGAGAGAGAGTAATTAAATAAGAAGAAAGAGGTGCGGGACCCATTTTCTTTTTTCCACCCTTGTTACCAGCAACCAATAGGAGGTCTTCGAATGTTTATACTTTTATGTATAGTAGATGTGTCTAATTTAGACGTAACAACACCTACAAAAAAACACACGCAAGTGCACAAGTTAGCTTTCCTTAATAAGATATACAATACTATATAATTTGGAAACAACAATGTTCAGTAGATGGAAATTAAGCTTTTAGTCAAGAAGGCTATTTTTCTGGTCTTAAATTTTTCTATATGAAATCAATAGGTCGAACTAACTTGAGGCATTTATGTTACAAGCTTGGCCCTAAGAATTGGGTGAAGCTCATCCTAGATAACCTTGATCTATCAGTTTTGAAATTTAAAAAAATGGGCCAAATATCATCTCACTTGCATAGATAGGACAATTGTTTTGCTACTTTCTATCATTCTGTTTTTGTTATATTTATGTTATTTAAATCTGAGATATATAGTCGGTCTTGAACTTGACTCTATGGTACATAAAAGCTTATTGGCATACTTGCAATTAATCTTTGTTTAAACTCCCCTCTACCAATAACATTAGACAATTGAGTGCTACGCTTCTTTAGAAGCATATGCTATAGTTATATGCTACATTGAACGATGTCGTCAGAATACACGGGCTACTTCAGGCAACCCACTGACAAATAGAATTATATCATTCTATGTCATTGAATTATGTACCGTAGCAATGATAGTCAAGACTCCGAATTTATACTCTTCGAATTGTAGAAGTTGATTACATGTCGTTAAGCTTGAATTGTACCACCTAGTCACCTACACGGTTACACGGTATAAGAGTCAAGTAAAATTTGCGAAATATTTGGGAAAACCCAAATAGGAACACACACCCCGATAACATAACATTTCTTTTTTTCGTCAGTCAAGCAACAAAAATTTCTCTCCTTTTCAGTAAATGAATTATGTGGAAACGTATTGTACTGTCCAATCAACAAAAAAATGTCCTTTCTTTCTTACAATTGAATTTTTACAGAGGGAATACTAAATAATCTAGCTTATACGAAGTATACATTTAGAATGTAACTGATATTTAAACTAGATCTTTTCGCAATATTTAAAATAATAATAAAATTGTCTTCTATAGAGGTACATCATAAGTACCAGCATTGGAGTACTAAGCAAGTAAGCAGGTAAGTATTCCGCCGTATACGCTCGTCGCGTTTGTCGTCACTTATTTACGATCAATGAAGTTGAAAAGCCGAGTCATTGCCGTGATTTTAGACTTTACCATTCACGGCGAAGAACAACCTGTGATGCAAATATACACCAAGTAATCAGTATCTCACAATAGGACTTTGGTATCGCTGCCACTTAGCCTTGACAAAAGAAACTAAACCTAGAAAAATGGATGACCTGTATTTGAGAGTACGAATAGAAGAAGGGTTCTGGAATAAATGTAGATAAGCAAAGTTTACATTGTTAACATCACAGCCCAAACACAAACAATGGTAACTTCTTGGGTTTAGGCCCATGCCAATTAGCAAAGAAAGATGGGCACGAATGCACAATTAAATGAGGAAGGAGCTCTAATACTAACCAAATTGTAAAACATCGACGACGTTTTAGAAAACATCGACAACTTTTTAGAAAACATCGACGACGTTTTTCATAAAAAAGACGTCTCTTACCCTTGCCCTTTCTCTCTCTACACTTATTCTCTCCCAAATACAACTAAAATCAAAACCCAACCAACTTCTCTTCACCCACCGCCACCACCTGACCCTGCCCCCGCCTGCCGCCTGCCCCTGCCGCCGCCGCCGCCGGTATGTTTCTGAAAGTCCTAGACCTCTAATTAGACTCCTCTAATTAGTTCATTAAATTACCTTAACTTAATGATTTAAGATCTAGTTATCATGTATGCAAATGTAAAAGCATAAAATAAAAGATAAGACAAAAATATCCTTACATTGGGAATTTTCGGTTCAATGTGGGCACAATAAGAGCTCCTTCTTATTGTTCTTGAGCATGAAATTAATGGATGATCCTCCATAAAGCAACCTCCAAAGTAGAAGGTCTCCTTCTTGTTGCACCCAAGAATCAACCCAAATAATCTCAACTTATTATTAACTAGATAATAAGTAAGACATTATACTACTAATATTATTGTATTACTACACTAGTAATATGGTATGAATATTAGTTTGTAACAACCCGAAAGGTACCCTATTTTTCTAGTGCAAATATTTTACGGATACTTTTCAGCAAACTTAAGTTTCAATTTAGAATTTATTGTTTCCAGTCGAATTTGGAATTTCCGAGTTCGTATTTGGAATTTCTGCGAGATTTCATGAGAATCCCGTTTTAAGTCAGCTTTGACTTTTCTTGACTTTTAAGTCGTCTTTGACTTTTCTTGACTTTTTAAGTCGTCATTGACTTTTCTTGACTTTTAAGTCGTCATTTACTTTTCTTGACTTTTAAGTCATCTTTGACTTTTCTTGACGTTTAAGTCGACTTTGACTTTCGTTGACTTTTCCCGACTCACCTCGTAATTTTAAAGACCGAAATTATATTTGAAAAATAAAATTTAATTTATTTTTATTAAGATTTATTTGAATTTATGATAATTTAATATAATTATTTTGAATTTATTCGGAATTAAAGAGAAGGTTTTACGGTTTAATCCGAACATCATTTAACTATTCCCGAGCCAATTTAAATCCCGAAAACCCGACTTTGGCATGAGTCACACGCCCCATGTCATCTTTTTCCACTCACTTTAGATATTTTCATTCTTTCGATTAAACTAATACAAATATCTAAGATATTTGTTACTTTATCGATCCGTCAACTTAAACTCCGCAAATCGCTTCAAAAACAGACCCGATTCTTCTACTTCTACACGGCTCCCTCTCCTCTCATAGGACTTGATATTTTCTTTCTTTTTCATTACAATATCATAATATCTAGATATTTGGTTTAATTAACTTAATATATAATTATATCTAATCAATTACCGTAATATAATTATTAAACCCGAGTCAATTCCGTAACAACAATTTCAAAACTCGACTCCAAATTCCTCTATATTTACACGGTTCACTCTCCACTCTAATTCACTACTTATCTTTTCATTTTACATTAAATCAACTTAATATCTAATTAAAATCGTTCTTGGTGTTCTTCATCGTTCTTCATCGTTCTTCGTTCTTCATCGTTCTTGAGCAAAATCGTCACTAAACCTTCATTTCTTATTCAAATCCGTCCTAACTTATATTTCTAGAATCTCCTCTTCGCTCTCCATCTTCAAGTACGGTTTATTTTCAATTCCGACAAAATCGTTTTCAACACTTTAATTATGGAAAAACAAGTTTTAATTCTAATAATGTTATTCTTGTCATTTCTTATAGGGGAAAATTTTGAAGACGAGTTTGGTGACTCGTATATAGTAGGAGAAGACTAGTAGACGGGTTTCTTATTTCTTAGTTCTTATATTTTGGTGCTACTTGATTTTGCTAGCTAAGGTAACGATTCCGAGTTACTCGACGAATTTAATGTTACATATCTTTTGTTTTTGGTTCATCTTTTGTTTATGTTCATGTTATAGTTATTTATGATTTTAACTAGTAACATGATAAGTTGTTATTATATTATGTTGGATGAATTTTTGGCATGTTTAGTGTTCTTGACATATTTGATGATTTGTTCATAATCATGATTTTTGTATGCATGATGGATGAATTGGTGGTTTAATATGGATGTTGTTAATTAAAACATGTTAGAAATAATTTAGAGTTGATGTTGGTGGTGGCCGTAGGGGGCTGTTTTGGTGGCTGGAAAACCGGGCCAAACCAGGCCGGTTCAGACCCGGTTCAGACCCGGTCCAGCCCGGTCTGGTTGGTCCGTGTTTTGGTTCTTTGGGTTTTTATCGATACTTGATTGTTTTGTTGTTGTTTTGACGGGTTTTAAATATGTTAAGCATGCGGGAAATATTAAGAAACGGTTTTTAGAAAGGATGACCAAAACCGGTCCAAAATGAACCGTGGGTCCCTTGGACTTGTGACGGTTTTTGAGTATTGTTATTTTATCGTGTTTTGTAATTTTTAGCAAGTGGGAAATTTTAGTAAGTAAATTATTTAATTAAAAGCTTTTCATTATATTATTATTTCTCACATGTTAGAAATTATAATACGAGATTTTAGTTTAATTTGATATCATGTAAGTCAAGCGGGTTTTCGTATGAATTAATAATTCACATGTTAGAACTTGAATGAAATAGCATGAAATGAATGTGATATTCTTATGTTCAAGCCTCGATGGCTAAGACTCTGTTTCTAGCCGGTTTGACCAAACGGGTTTGGTCAAACTACGCTCTAGTCAGCCCCGTTTTGACTGATGACCCGTCGCGGGACTCGGGTCGGGGATTTGTCTTCAGGTAAGGTTTTATTTAATGAATGAAAGAATGAGCCTTAGTAGATATGAGGCGATATGATATTTGAATATGATTTATATGCAATTAGTCACATGGTAGGAAGTTTTTCCCGTGACTGTTTAATTGTAGGATATGTGTCGTGTTGACTAAGTACCCATAGAGAATTATGAGTATATGGCGTCTTGACCATTCTAATTCTAAATGAGTATCTTGGACCATGACATTGATAGGCCGTACTATCTTTAACGAGTATATGTTCACCACTGATAGCTTTTGTGTCCCGGCTTGGTGGGTTTATATCCAAGTCGGGGCATGGCTGCCATTGCTTTCACTTTGGGGAATGGAGTCAGCTTAAGTACTAGCCAACCCTTTGGTGGATCTCCTTAGGGGTACTCATGTGATGAGTCTTGGGTGCGATGTTTTTCCGCACTTCTCTGGGTCTGCGCAGTCTAGGATTAGGGTAGAGTTGTATCTTGGCCATGTTATTAGGGGAACCTCTGAGCTAAGATATGTGCTTTGGATCTGGGCCATGTTTTAAAGGTAACCGCTGAGCCCAGATGTGTGCTTGGTATTTTGGCCATGTCATTAGCGTGACCGCTGAGCCTAAATATTTAAGTATATCCTACCTCGTGGTATAGACTCGAGTACAGGGAAGTCTCTATGACGGTACTAGCGAAAACTTATGACTTGTTTGTAGACGTATTGGTCTTTCATGTTTGAGATTCTATGAATCTTAGAAGGTGAGATGCAAGCCGGCTAAGGTTGATAGAGTTTGGATTACCGGTGGTTAACTGATTCACATGATAGTTTGCATGAGTAGCTTAGCCTTCATATGCTAGGTTATATGTTAGTTATTTGTTTCATAACATGATAAGCATATCGTATATGTTAAGGTTTTTTATTTTCCATATACATTGCTTTTATGTTATTCATGTTTTATTAAACTCGACATTTCGTGGCTGGGAGAACTCGGAGTTACTCCCCACTGACTGTGGCTTCCGTTTTTATATTTAATGCGGTTGGCAGGTTCGTGATGCATACTTGGGTACATTGACGAGCTAGCGAGCGAAGTATTTACCCTGGACCTATATTCGGTTCTTAGGATTGTATATTATTATACACTCTTTTATTTCCGTATTTATACGGGAGATATGTCTCCCGTTTTGGATATTTCTTATGTATAATATTATTCCTTTTTGTTATGAACCTTTTTATTTAAGACACCTTCGTTATGATGAATATATTTAATAGTAGGTTCCGGTTTTAAAAATTACCGATTTTCACTAAAGTGAACCTATTAGAAACGTATTCTCATCTTTTATTTATTTAAATTAATTGTTTTAATTTTCCGCAAATTTGAGGGTGTCACAAGTTTGCATGAGAGTTTTAGAGAGTTGTTGAGTTAAAAAGAGAAGTAAGAAATAAGCATGAAAAATGAAGTGAATGTTCAAACAACAATTTTTCTATTTATGACACTATGGCCGGATCACAAGCTCCAAAATGAGCTTTATTTTGCTTATTTTTATTCTCATGCAAATGACTTGAGTGTGGGTAAGAGAATGATAATGATCATGTGTCATAACATGTCATAATCACTTGGTGGAGTGTGGAATTGGTAGAGTAAAATTACTAGTGATTTTGTCTACACAAAACCGGTGCAAATGAGTCCACAATGGACCATTTTGATTTTTGATATTTGTCCCACAAATACTTATAATCATATGTTTGATTATCTTGTATAATTAGATGTTAATTTGATCATATAACAATTATATGACACAAATTAATAAACAATATGTACTTAACTTTTAGGGTTTTTCTATGATGTACCCTTGTGTTTCTTCAATTTCTACGATATACCCTCGGTTTTTCAAAATCACACCGAATACCCCTAAACTTAATAAATTGTTCTACAAATACCCTAAATGCTAAAATTTTACAATTTTAACTATTATATTTTGGCGGTTTTAGTTTATTATTCATTAAAAATACGTGTCACCGTCAATAAAATCCTTCTTTACTCATCAATATACAATTTTTTGTAACAATATGTAACCATTAAAAAACTCAAATTTGGATACTTGGGGTATCCTAGAAACTAATATGGGAGTTTAGGGGTATATCAGATGTTTCTTAAAAATTGAGGGTATACGTTAGAATCCGAGAAAACACAGGGGTACACGATAGAAAATCCCTAACTTTTAAGTGATATTTTACCATTATATCAATATATAATGGGTCCCACAATGGCCAGTTAATTTATTTTACAATTCTTTGTAAATATAATTAACTAATTACCTCTACCTCAAAATATATGCATAACCTCAACTAATTTAATGAATTAACGATTAAGCACTAAATTAAATCTTGTTTAATCGTATTAAAATAAGACGTAAAATTTATTCAGTCAATTATTGTATAATTGACTAATAAACTTAAGTGGAATGAGTTCCTAACTCAATTTCCAATAAATAACTCTCGTAACTAAACGTACATATCAAATATATGTGATGCCTTAATTAAACTGTATCATATACAAATAATTATTATTCTATTTGGGTCTCATCCTATAGGTGTGACCTAAAGGTATCAGTTGATCACCGCCGTCATACGACAATAACGTCAAACTCTAGTCAGCTGAGCGTTACCGATTTACGTTAATCAACTGACGTGGAGTATCAAAATATACTAATCATGCACGTATATTCCAAATGAGATTTATTATATAAATGCACTATTGTGGAGGACACTTACTCCAACAATCTCCCACTTGTCCGATACAAGTTGTGCATGTAGCAACACTATTGCGGAGGACTCCTCCTCCTACAATTTCTCCCACTTGTCTCGATAAGTTGTGTGCTACCGATTCTCTTGTCTCTTTTGCGTCACATCCTTCCACTCATCGCAAGGTGTCTTACAGATCGCACTTGCGATTGAAAAATATAAGTAGAGTGGTTTCTCGATCTGGGAGAGTAACTGTCTGACCGGAAAAATCTACCAGAGATCTCTTCCGAGCGTGGTCACGCATTTCCAGTTACTACTGCTCGAATGGCCCGAAGATGTTAATACCCAACGTGGGTGGACAATTCCTGTTGACCCATCTTACACTGTATGATGCAGATCACCATGACCCAGAAGATGTCCATCGACCTCCTTTCACAGCACGACCTAGGACAAAAACCAAAGTCAATCGCAAACTACACCGACTCAGGTAAATGGTCGCCAGTCTAAAGAATCGACTCAAAGGAATAAAATAGAAATCCCCGCCACGACCTGGCTTCAACAATTTTGATAAGAGACTCTATTATGGTCACTGCCCGACAGAGTGTCTCAACAGTCTGGCTATGTAAACGACCAGTCATCTCCATGACCCCATGGTGCTGAACCAACCATCAATCGACTTACAATCTAGTCACTTCTAGACGTCACCTCAAATGAATGACTAGGGACAAAACACTAAGTTCATCATGTTCACTTGAATTGGGTCCAACCTTTCTTTCAACCAATTCGGATAAAAAAGTATTAAAATTTAGTCAAACTAAATAAAGGAGTTTTAAATGAAACTCTAACAATGAATGCGATTATCAAATATCTGGAAAAATTGATACGCTATCAATAATTTCATATCTCATAATCTTTAGCAATTCAAGTATATATTTCAATCCCCATTGAAATGACATGACTATCATGTTCAGCTTTGCAAAAGCATAACTAATGGATTAGCAATACTTGCATCTTTCCCATCTTTCTGATTGTTATTTCTCTTTGTCTACGTAATCTTATATTACATAAAACTATCTGAGTACGTGTCTAGGTTTGAATCCAGACTTAGGACTCTTGGCCTAAAGGTAGCTCCCACTGTTTTACCAGTATCATGGGATAGGGTATTCAACTATAGGAACTACTTCTAGTCCCTCCAATACTGTCGAATCCAAGCTACTTTCATATGCATCATCAAATGATGCAATGTACTCCATTTCCGTTGTGAAATCCGCAATGATAAACTCCCTGGAACACTTCCAGCGGATACATGACATTTGTATTTGGAAATTTCACTCCTATTTAAAACTTTCCAATAGTCCTTTCTGTTTGGTACTCTTCCAACAGATAAATCTTCTATAAAACACAGCCAGTTCGTGATTTCAAATCACTTTGATCAGTTTGGAAACTGAAGTCTGTGTAACCCCTTACACACGACTCACTGTAAACTCCAAACACATGGAACATATCTTTAGTCCTTCGCAAGTACTAAGGATGTTCTTTATGGCTATCAAGTGACTCTCACTTGGATTTGATTGCAAATGATTCGTCATGCTCAAAGCATGCAAAATGCCGGATTGAGTATACATCACAGCGT
Organism: Heliosperma pusillum; assembly: GCA_022085475.1. Lineage (NCBI taxonomy): Eukaryota > Viridiplantae > Streptophyta > Magnoliopsida > Caryophyllales > Caryophyllaceae > Heliosperma > Heliosperma pusillum. The sequence continues at coordinate 29,628 of JAIUZE010008458.1, read as the reverse complement.
ATATAATTGATCCCGCAGCGGAAGCAAAAGGAATCAATTATCATGTGTTCAACTTCCTTGAACTAGTCAAAGGTCTTATCAATATAAGAATTTTGACTCAACGCTAATATCCTTGGATATTTATCTTCATAAATCCAGATATATAAAAAATGTATTCTACTTCTCCAAAATCTTCCATCATCTAAAATGATCAATATGTCTCCACATATAAGACTGATGAAAACCATATTACTCCCACTATACTTCATGTATCAACATAATTCCTCGCGATATCGAGAAATATTTTACAACATGATTGTCACACTAATTCCAACTCTTTAGTGCTTACTTAAGACATCCTCTTAAGCTTGCAAAATTAACTTAGGATAATTAGGATCTACGAACCCACAGGTGGATATAAAATATTCTACCTCTTCTAGAATCGTATTCAAGAAGGTGGTTCTTGAGATCCAATTGTCATCATACTATTATGAAATGCTGTAATTGCTAAGTATATTAGAATGGATCGAAGAATTAAGGTTGGTGCAAAACTCTTTGCCTACCAATTTATCTTTGAAAACATTTTAATGTTCATCCATGCAAATTCTGATCTTAAAAATCAATTTATATTGAAGAGGTCGTACTTCTTCAAGTAAAATTTACTAGGTCACATACCTGACCATCATGCATGGAGTCCATTACGAATCGCATGACTCTAAGCCATAGCAAGAAGTTGGGCCTACAAACAGTCTTGTATAAGTCACAGATTAGAATTCATCACTATTAAGGAGTGATAAAATTCCACCTGACCTCTTAGGTTCCGAAGAAACAACTACTGAACAAGCAATGAGGACACTTTTTCCGGACCATATGCTCCTATATGCTCAGTTTGTGGCTCTTGAAACATTTTCTCCCACTCTGTCTTATCAAGAAATAATCGTATTTTTATTGAAAGACAGCATCACGAGCCACAAATGCTTTGTTCTCGTGGTTAACGTAGGATTATTGAGCACTTGTTTCATACGGATAACTTACAAATTAGGTGCGCTACCTATCCATATCGTATATGAAATAAAATCCGACTGTTTTAAATGTGCTTAGATATGGTGGGAAAAGAAATAGCAGACAAAATAATAAAATCCCAAAGTTAGTCAAGTGGCTCAGATTAACTTGACAAAGACAAAACCATATCGTATAAGGTTCTATTTCTCTATTCAACAACACCTTATCTCATAATGTATGTTAGAGAAGTTAACTCGTGAAACTATTTCACAATACTTTTGGTGAAAATCATAGTCAGTACTTAGATATTTATAGTTACGATTTAGTCGTAAGTCCTTGTCTAATACTCTTGGTGATTAACTACTTCACATTGAAGCTCTTTGAACTTTTCAAATATTTCTCTTAGCACCTCATTAAGTAGAATCAAACATAATATCTACTTAAGTCGTCGGTAAATAAGGTGAAGTAGTCATAACCATCTCTGGTTGTGTTTGTTATTGGACCACACATATTCTTATGTAATATGGTCAATAACTCACTAGTTCGATTTCCTTTTCAATAAAAAGGGCACGAATCATCTTGCCTTGAATACAAGATTCGTACACACCATAAGATTCAAAATCAAATGTTTTAGGGATGCTAGTCAATACTAGCCTTTTAATGTGCTACACAGTCCAGCAAGATTAGACCTGGGTCACCAATTTTGAGCCTTTTACAATCTATATGACAAGTAATTTTAGTTTTAGGTCAAGAATATAATTACCTTTGATTGGTATGGCATAACCATTGACCAAGTATAGGTATAAAAAAGAAACAACGCTTGTTCTATTCACAAAAGTGAAACACTTGTGTCGTACACTAAAGTGGATACTATATTCTTTATTTAGAGGTCGTGTACATAATAACTTTTATTAAAGTATACCTCTAAATTCAAAACTAGATTGATTACGTTATAACTTTTATATGTCTCTATAGAAATAAAAACTACAATAGTTCTATTTCCCTTGTAAGTCGACATTTAATCATGGCTAGTCGTCGCACGAATCATTATTATAAGCATTGAATACATCGATGAAACCCATAATGGGTATCTAATACCCAAAACTTGCATTTTACCAAAATAAATGTCGATCATATAGATATTATGGGTGAAAATAGTACACCCAATTTCTAACTCTTTAGAAAACTTGGGGCGAATTCTTTTCTTGTGTCCTACACTGTAAGAATAGAATCATCAAAGGTTGGGTTTGACACCTTGCTTTGATTTTGACTTTACTATTCAAAATAGACTTGCCTTTTTCCCTCGCCTTGTGCCAACATCGTGCCAACCTACTCTTGAACCTCGTTTGATTCTTAACAATTAAGAATATAAACATCCCTCTTAGAGCTCCCACTCACTTTAATGAATCTCTACCTAGACAAGTAGATTAGAATTATAATGAAGATTACTCTTTATTTCATTCATGGTTTTACCTTCAAAAATGATAAACCTTTCATAAAGTGACTACGGTATTTGGTTAATCGTGATTTCAAATAAATCGAGAAACTTAGTCGTCCCAACTGATTTGGCCTCTTTTGAGGTAAGCCTCGATAAGGAGCATTATGACGACATACCAAAAACAATTACTAATATTTTTCGTTGGAGCAAAAAGATTGATGCACCGTTGTAATAAGATGACGTCACTAAAACAAAATCAAAACGTTTTTGACTAAGTGTGACTTATTCATATACTCTTCTTAAGAGACATTTGCGATGGTGAATATGAGGATCAAAAGAAAAATTCATTTTGTCATTAGCTACGGTGGTTTAAACGGAAATCGCAATCAAAATGCTACCGTATAAAATAATGGAAACTCCTTTCCACGATTGAACGGATTTACAAGTTCCTAGAAGGAAAAATATTCGTCATTGCGCGAATAAAGTAAATATGAACGGAAAATAAACATTCATTGCTTATAATTTACTTGTAAAACAATTTTAAACAAGTCACTCATATAATGACCCCTCACGAATTTATATAAGTGATTCCAAGACCCATCTTTAGACAAAAATAGTCATCGTATGCTACCTTTATCTAAAAATGGTAAGTCAATACTTGACTAATTCTACCCTTAGAACTCTTGGTTGACGGATTTCAACTAAATCCATCTCCTAGTCCCAAGATAACGCTTATCTCGTTGAGTCCAATCCAATTTTAACTTGTGATCGTATCACCCTACTTACCCGAGGTAAAAACGGACGCACGAGCGTGGTAGCCCTAATGACCACGGGGTTCATAGGTGTTACTAATTGGTAAGGCTAATCTCAATTTTTTAAGTCATGTGAGATTAGCCTTACCAATTAGTAACACCTAAGTTACTCCCCACTGACTGCGGCGTTCATGTTTCATGAATGTATAAGTTGCTTGGCTGGATTTTGCTTGTTTTTGGGTTCGGGTGTGAGCTAGCGAGCGTTGGACTTGACGATTCACCCATAGACATTTTTAGATAGTGCGCTAAACAACTTTGATGTTTGATAACGTTTTGAGAGACTCCCTGTCTTTGTAGTATGTGTTGGAGAAAGTGTCCTCAACAAAAGTGCGATCACATAATTAAATCTCAATAATAAGAATACAAAGGGATGATGAATATTATAGTCAACTGGTCAACATAAATCGGTAACGATTGGCTCAATTGAGTTTGACGTTACTGTAATATGATTAAATAAGGTTTAAAGTGATAATTATATCTTATTTAGTAATTTCATTTGAACAGGTTTAAAGTGATAATTATATCTTAATTTGAACAGGTTTAAAGTGATAATTATATCTTATTGTAATATGATTAAATAAGGTTCATTTAGTAATTTAATCGTTATATTACTAAGAATGCATAATCTTTATGAAACATCTGAGATAAGTGAAAATTGGTCGATTATAATGACAAATTGTTGTAGATTATATTAACCAAATATGAAATGACCCATTTTATTTACATGTAATTATAAAATGTGACTTAAAGTGTTAAGTCTAATTTATTTGTTATGAAATTGCATTTAAATTAGTTAAATGTACATTTATAGGCAAAGATTACATGTTACATGTCACATGTCACATATGTGACAAATGACAAATGACAAAAATAAAATGGAGTCCATTTTACATATATGGCACCGGTTTTTGGGAGTTACAAAAGTAGGGTTTTAGGCCTGATTAGGTGTTCTAATTGACAATTAGATCACATGATTACCTAGCCTATTTCTATGCCTAATCTATTGTCTTGTGCAGACAAAAAGAAAAAGCAACACCCTTCCCCATGGGAGCCTATAACCGGCCAAGTGAGGGCATAAGAGGAGTGTTTTTCCTCTTGTTGCATTCACTTGATAACATATTCTAAATATATACTTATCTCTCTTAAAATTGAATTCTCACGCTAAAACTTAAAGAAGTTTCAAACAAATTCAAGTTCTCATTTTAATACAAGATTGCTAAAAGAAGTAATAGTAGTATTAATTTTATTTAAGGGGTTCTTCTATATACTAGTGTAATATTTAGACTAGAATTAAAGAGGCTGTCTTGGGTGCAACTAATTAAAGTGTTCTTATTCTAAGAACTAGGAAATCATCCTTATATTTTGAGCTCAAGAACAAAGTAGGAAGGAGTCCTATTTTGTGCCAAAAATTCTTTTAAATCAATGTAAGAATAATATTTTTTCAAATCTTTGTTTTAATGTTATGCATGCATAAGATCTAAATAGTTTAAGGGTAAACTATTAGTATGATGATATTAGAAATGTCTAATATTGAGTTTAAGAAACTTACAAGCGGTATCAAGAGCTTTGGTTGTTGCATGCATAATCGATTTATAATTTTTTCGAGTTATTGTAACTTAATGAAAACTAATAATTTGTGTTTTAGGAGATAAAATCACAAAGTTATTTGTATGTCAATATATTCTGGTCCTAATATGATTTTAGGTCATTTTGATAATTTATGGAAATTTATATTGCTCAAATATGATTTTTAGTGTTTTTATTACATTTTAATGAATAAAATGATGTTTAAAATTCTAAAAATAGTTAGATATATCTTATAACTTTGAAATGTTTACAAAGTATCATACATGCATTTTACTTACTGTATGTAAAATTTCGTGTGAAGTGGACTTATTTCGTATGATTTATGATTTTTATATGATAAAATGGAATAAATAACGGTTAAATGGTTAAAAATACTTCCGCTTCGAATTTGAACATGACATTTTAATATGTTTTCACATGCATGTTTTCTTGTTATACTGAAAACTTTGAGACTAATGTGATTTATCTAGCATGATTTATGAATTTTTAATGTAAAAATGGCATAAATAGTGACTTATTTAGCAAATATAGCTAAAATAAATTTTATGTTAAGAGAAAATTGTTCCCGGTTTCTTAAATGTCCCAAACTTTAAATCTAATTTTGAAAATTTATTTTGATTAATTTTCACATGCTTTATGTATTTTATTTGATAAAATCGATCAAGCGCAACCGATTTTTCTCAAAAACGATTCGAAATTTTTAACCATGATTTTTGACAGTATGAGTGTCATGTAAATGTTCCAGAATGTACACAAATTTAAAATTCAAATTTTGAAATTATTGTAATTAAATTTGGATTTATTTGATTAAAATATGATTTTAAAGTCTAATTATGAGCAAATTAAATAATAACAAGTTGAATTATTGTCAAAAATTGAGTGATGACTAATTTTTGAGTCCTAAATCAGTTGAGATAATTAACTTGGACTTAAATATGATTTAAGTACTGTTTGGTGATTTTAAGAAGTTATTATCAGGCATTTCCGTAAAACCGGGTATACGATATAAACCGTAAAATAGGGCGATTTGGCATTTAAAATGAGCATGTTGTAGACATATTATTATGCTGCATATTTATTATGAATGTCATATTTTGGTTTATGTAATTTGGAATTATGTAATTTATTCCTTGTATGGCCTTAGTTTTAATCGATATTGCCCGAAACGTAAGGGAATATTGATTCGGTTGTAATTTATTGTGATCTCGTATCACTTTTAGTTTATTATTTTATTTACAAATGTATAATAGGAAATTATTGTAATTTTATTATATATTTTGTAACTATTTGTAATACCGGAGTTTCCCAAAGACGGTGTCATTCGGAAAGGTGTTCCGAGAGAGAGACGGTGACCTTGGGAGGCGTGCTTATGAAGTTCAAGGGACCAAAGGAGTTGGTTTCCGAATTTGTAATAGATTATATGATTTTCTATTCTAGGAAAGGCCATACTAGGAGTTTTACTTTTATGCTTGCATTTATTTAATATGTTTTGCATGCATTGCCAAATCGCCATAACATGACATGCAAATTTTATCGAGTATCGACCATGTCAATTAAAATTATCGTTAATTCATCAATTTAGTTCACTTAAACGAGATAGATAATAAATTGACATGACCTTTCATAATAAATAATTGAGATCAAGCCTTACCAAATATAGAACCCATTAAATCTAATTTCGCAAGGAAGTAGGCTCGGCTCACCGGGGTGCTAAACTTGTTACGTTGGGTAAGTGGAGTAATAAAGGTTATTATTTCAAAATTTGGATTCAGCTCAACGGAAGTATTCGCGACCGTATCCGTATGTGTTCCGGGCCTAAGATAAATATTAAAGTAATATTATCGATCGAGAGTTCTTATGTAGAATCGATTAAAGAGTTAATCCACCGAATTATGTTAATGAGGGATGAATCGGCTCACCGTGCCCAAGTTGATATGTATTTGGATCTTGGAATCATTTATAATAGTTGGGTAGATGTCACTATTTAAATGTTAAAATTTGTTTAAAATGTTTACAAGTATTTAATTCGACAAATGTTGACATTTCCTTCATCTTATTTTTGTAGTCAATATTATTTATCCGCAATGGCAACTCAAAATTCCAACGCTCCGACTCTCACAAACGTTTCATGGCTTCGATCCTTTATGGATCGATGCAAGTTAGAAAAGAATGGCGCTAATTTTGCCGATTGGGATGCGCAACTCCGCTTGGCCGGGGAAGGTGTCGACAAGCTTCGTTACCTTACCGAAGCCTCTCCCGAAACACCTAATGAAAGATCAATCGCCGCCGCAAGGGGAGCCTATGAGGCTCACCAAAAGGAAGCCGTCGCGATCAAATTTTTTTTGATCTTTTCTATGGAGGCCGATCTCGAAAGGAGTGCCATAAAGATGAGCACGGTCTATGAGATCTATGCCAAGCTTGTGACCATGTTTTCACAAGCTCCTAGAATCATTCAATATGAGACGGCTTCCGCGTTTTTCGACATGAATCTTAAAGAGGGCCAAAAGGTTAGCCCTCATGTACTCAAATTGATTGAGAATGTCGAGACTCTCAAATTGCAAGGGGTTGACATTCCCGAACAACTCGTTATTGACCGTGTACTACACTCCTTGGGGAAAATTAAGGCATATGTGCAGTTTAGGGTAAACTACAATATGCAAAACATGCAAACCTCTCTTCACGAGTTGCACAAAATGCTTGTGCAAGCGGAGAGAGACATGGGGCTAAATGTTAGCACCACCAAGGATGTACTTCACATCAATAACAAGATCAAGGGGAAGTTCAAAAAGGGTGCAAGCAAGGGAAAGAAGCCCTCCACCTACAAAGGCAAAGGAAAAGCAATTGAGAATAGCTCACCCAAGCCTAAGAAAGGTGCCTCAACCGAAGACAAGTGCCATTATTGTAATGGCATAGGGCATTGGAAAAAGAATTGCCCCAAATATCTAGGAGATATCAAAGCCGGAAAAATTGTTTCCGTTGGTAAATTTTCATCCCTATCTTTTATGTTATGATCTCAACTTTGGTATATAGATACAAGTTGTGATTCTTACCCTTTTTAATTGTAATTAGGGCACCCAAGCAAAGACAAAAGGCAAGGACAAGCAAGCCTAATGAGGCTCTTCAAGGGAAGCTAAGGTAGCCACCCATGGATGAAGACATATGGAAGCTTGGACTTATTTTGTGTTGTCTTCTTTATTGGGTTGTATTTTGTACATTGTTTTAGAAACTCTTTATTTCCTTGTTTGACAATGGAAATTTGTTCATTTCCTTTTATTAACATTTGGTTGTAATTGGATATTAGTGACTTGGTTTTCAACCCAAGTCACTCGGTTTATGGAAACTTTTTCATTCTAAAACTTGTCATTATACTCGACTTATAACATAACTTATATCAACTCAAATTGATCATATTAGTATTATGATGATTGGATCATTATTATAAAAGGCTAAGAATTCGATTCTCACTTTGAAAGATCAATTGCTAAGTCAAAATTGAGTTATTGAACTCAAAGTAGGGAGTCTACCAAACCAATTGGCCACACCACTTATAAAAATTGTAATTGACTTGAATATGAGTCCACCTCTTTAGCTTATAGAACTAGTCTATCTCGAAGCTAAGATTCGATGTCTTTACAATAAAGTCTTCAGTAGATCACTTAAAGTCATGTTGTGTTACATCTACGTTTCACACAAATATGAGTACAAAATTGTTTGTGGCTCATAAGGCTATCTTTAAAGAAAATAGTTGTATTTTTCTAAAGATAGAGTGTGTAACAACCCGAAATATACCCGATTTTTCTAGTAAAAATATTTACTAACACTTTTCAGTAGAACTTAAGTTTTTAAAATGGGAATTTTTGTTCCGAGTCTTATTTTGAAATTCCGCGTTCGTATTTGGAATTTTTGAGGGATTCCATGAAAAGACCGTTTTTAGTCATCTTTGACTTTTCTTGACTTTTAAGTCGTCTTTGACTTTTCCTTGACTTTTTAAAGTCGTCATTGACTTTTTCTTGACTTTTAAGTCGTCCTAAACTTTTCTTGACTTTTAAGTCATCTTCGACTTTTCTCGACTTTTCAGTCAACTTTGACTTCCGTTGACTTTTCCCGACTCGTCTCATAAGTATGAAGACCGAAATTTTATTTAAAAAATAATATTTTTGATTTATTTTTATTTAGATTTATTAAGATTTATCATAATTTAATATAATTATTTTGAATTTATTCGGAATTTAAAGAATAACGTTTACGGTTTTAACCGAACGTCATTTAACTATTCCCGACTCATCGTAAAGCGCGAAACAAAAATCGAAACTCGACTTTGGCATGAGTCACACGCGCGTGTCATCGCTTTCCACTCACCATTAGATATTTTATTTGTTTTGATAAACTAATCAAAATATCTAGATATTTATTAACTTTATCGATCAGTTAACGAAAATTACGCAAATCGTTTACAAAACTGACCCGACAGTCACCATATCACACGGTTTTTCCTCTCTCTTTGACCTTGATATTTTCTTTCTTTTCATTACAATAACATAATATCTTGATATTTAATTCAATTAACTTAATATCTAATTAATTACGGTAATATAATTATTATACCGGGTCAATTCCATAACAACAATTTCAAACCCAACTCACTATTTTGCTCTATAAACTCACGGCTCACACACTCCACTTTACTCACAAACAACTTTTCATTTTTCAACAAATCAAATTAAGATCAAAATATCACTTTCTTTAATCGTTCTTGAGCGTTCTTCGCGTTCTTCATCCGTTCTTCATCGTTCTTGAGCAAAACCTTCATAAAACCTTCATTTCTTAATTAAATCCGTCCTAACTTATATTTCTAGGATCTCCTCTTCGCTCCCCATCTTCTAGTACGGTTTATTTTCAATTCCGTCAAAATCGTTTTCAACACTTTAATTATGGAAAATCAAAGTTTTAATTCTAATAATGTTTTTCTTGTCATTTCTTATAGGGGAAGACTTTGAAGACGAGTTTGGTGACTCGTATATTTTAGGAGAAGATTAGAAGACGGGTTTCTTATTTTCTTAGTTCTTATTATTTTGGTGCTACTTGATTTTAGCTAGCTAAGGTAACGATTCCGAGTTACTCGACGGATAAATGTTACATAGCTTTGGTTTTTCTTTAGTTTTGGTTTATTCTTTAGTTTTTGTCATATGATATGATTTATATTTTTAGTTCGTAGTAACATGTTAAGTAGTAGTTAGTATGGTGTTTTATGATTTTATAACATGTTGGTTGTTCTTGTTATATTTTTATGATTTCTTCATGATGATGATTGTTGTATGAGGGATGGTTAAATTGGTTGTTAAAATGGGTGTTGATTAATTAAAAACATGTTAGAATTAATTTGGAAATTTGGGGTTGTTGTTTGGTGGTGGCCGAATTGGTGGCTGGAAAAACGGTCCAAACCAGGCCGGTCCAGGCCGGTTCAGACCGGTCTGGGTTGGTCCATGGTGGGTCCGGGTTTTGGTCTTTGGGTTGTGTCGATGTTTGATTGTTTAATTGTTGTTGTGACGGGTTTTAATTATGTTAAAGCATGCGGGAAATAATTAGAAACGGTTTTTAGTAAAACCGTTAAAAAGGCCAAAACAGCCCATTTTGCCCAAAACAGGCCGTGGGGCCCATCCAGGCCCATGTGGGGTCCGGCCCAACTCAGCCCGGGGGTCCCACTTTGGGACTTGTGACGGTTTTTGAGTTATCGTCATTTTTATAGTGTTTTGTAATATTTAGCAAGTGGGAAATATTAATAAGTAAAATATTTAATTAAAAAGGTTTTTCATAAAATTATTATTTCTCACATGTTAGAAATTATAAGACGAGATCGTAGTTTAAATTTATATCCTTTAAGTCAAGAGGGGGGTTACGTAAAATGTAATAATTCACATGTTAGAAGTTTTAATAATATAACATGTAATGAATATGTGGATTTTATGTCTATGTGATAAAGACTCTGTTTCTAGCCGGTTTGACCAAACGGGTTTGGTCAAACTAAGATCTAGTCAGCCCCGTTTTGACTGATGACCCGTCGCGGGACTCGGGTCGGGGATTTGTCTTCAAGTAAGGTTTTATTTAATGAAAGAATGAATGAGCCTTAGTAGATATGAGGCGATATGATATTTGAATATGATTTATATGCAATTAGTCATATGATAGGATGTTTTTCCCGTGACTGTTTGATTATATGGTTGGTGTCGTGTTGACTAAGTACCCATAGAGAATTATGAGTATATGGCGTCTTGACCATTCTAATTCTAAATGAGTAGCTTGGACCATGACATTGATAGGCAGGTACTGTCTTTAACGAGTATATAGTTCATGGTTAATAGCTTTTGTGTCCCGGGCCTGGGGGGCTTATCCCCAAGTCGAGGCATGGCATCCTAAGAGTTCCGCTTTGGGAAGGGAGCCAGCTTAAGTACTAGCCATCTCTGCTTAGGGGGTCGCCTAGCAGAGTTTCTTGTGTACGGTTATGTCATGAGACGGGGAATGGAATAGCTGTTGTCGCTAGGTCTGATCAGTCTAGGACTAGGATGTTTTCCTACCTGGTGGTATAGCCTCGAGTTACAGAAGTCGACTATTGACGGTTCTAAGAACTTATGCCTGTTTGTAGAAGTATTGGTCTTTCATGTTTGTATGATTCTATGAGTTCTAGAAGGTGAGATGCAAGCCGGCTAGGATTGATAGAGTTAGGATTAACGGTTGTTAACTGATTCACATGATTACGTGTTGATTAGGGTTTGAGTGTATCAGGGCCATGTTACATGGTAACCTCTGAGCTAGCATACCAGCTTCCCTACCTAGTGTTATATTTTATTATCGGATTCACATGATAGCTTTCATATGATAGGTTATATGTTAGTTAATTGTTTCATACCATGAAAAGCATATCATATATGTTAAGGTTTTGTATTTTCCATGTACATTGCATTTATGTTATTCATGTTTAATTAGACTCGACATTTCGTGGCTGGGAGAACTCGGAGTTACTCACCACTGACTGTGGCTTCCGTGTTTATATTTAATGCGGTCGAACAGGTGGTGTTGCATATTTGGGGTACATGAACGAGCTAGCGAGCGAAGTATTTACCTTGGACCTATATTCGGTTCATAGTTTGTATATTATTATACACTCTTTTATTTTCCGTATTTATACGGGAGATATGTCTCCCGTCTTGTATATTTCTTTTGTAGAATATTATTCCCGTATTGTAATGACCATTTTTATTTCAGACACCTTCATTATGTATTTAAATTATTTTTTTTTCCTTCCGCAAATTTGAGGGTGTCACAAAACTATTTCATAAGCATGACACATCGAGTAACAACTCCCAATTATTTAAATTCAATTAAAATCTTCTAAGGTCCATCAAAACTCTTATTGGAAACCACCATCAAAATATTTATAATTAGGGAAACAAGACCGCTAACAACCTCAAAGTAAAGGACTTACTAAGAAATCCTTTAATCCAATTTATTCAAAAATTCATTACCCTTAGTTATTAACAATGAACTTTCTCATCTTCAAAAGTTAAAATACAAATCCTCAAAAGAGATTAGTCACACAATCTTATTTCACTTAACTTTTGCCAATCAAAGGGCAATGCGACCGTAAATCAATTTATTTAGTTCCTTCAAACTCTCAATACATCGGTTTTCGCTTATAACAATATTCCTCAAGTTTGGTCATCCAAATCCAAAAATTCCACAAGGAAATTATTTCCGTTAGGGTCCAACATTTAACGACCACAAATTCCCAAGTAACATTTAAAGAATCACTAAAATTCTTAACCACAACTACCAACTATCATTATGATTATTTCGATCCTCAAAACGATATTGCAACATTAAGCTTTCGTAGTCTAAAACCACTAGGAGAGTTTCATCCTAAGTTTATCCTCAAATCCTTATAATCATCTAAACATGAAACTAGCTTAATAGGATAATTAGGTACCATATTCGAAACTTCCTCCTCAAGGTACCAACTCTCACCACCATAGGGTGAAATTAGATCTATACCATTTTCCTCCAATCCCAAGTTCATTCTAACAAACACTAATATTCCACAAGATTCAAAGTTCTTCCGACTAAGTATAATATACCACAAACCGATGGTTATGACATCAGAAAAATGTTACAAGAGGGAGGTAAGCATACCAATGGAAAGATGGAGGAACTATCAAGAGAAATTTTCAAGAGGCAAATAGGTTGGAAGAGAAAAAGCACCTAGATAGAAGGAAGAGAGCATAATACAATAAGGACGAGAGAATTCATAGATGAAGAAGGAATTCACTTCAATTAGACTTGTAAATCTTCAAATCTTCGGTAGAGTGTAACAACCCGAAAAGTACCCAATTTTTCTAGTAAAAATATTTACTAACACTTTTCAGCAGACTTAAGTTTTTAAAATAGAATTTATTGTTTCGAGTCGTATTTTGAAATTCCGAGTTCGTATTTGGAATTTCTGAGAGATTTCATGAAAATCCCGTTTTTTAGTCATCTTTGACTTTTCTTGACTTTTAAGTCGTCTTTGACTTTTTATTGACTTTTTAAAAGTCGTCATTGACTTTTCTTGACTTTTAAGTCGTCCTAAACTTTTCTTGACTTTTAAGTCATCTTTGACTTTTCTCGACTTTTAAGTCGACTTTGACTTCCGTTGACTTTTTCCCGACTCGCCTCATAAGTTTGAAGACCGAAATTTTATTTAAAAAAATAATATTTTTGATTTATTGTTATTTAGATTTATTAAGATTTATCATAATTTAATATAATTATTTTGAATTTATTCGGAATTTAAAGAATAACTTTTACGGTTTTAACCGAACGTCATTTAACTATTCCCGTCTCATCGTAAATCCCGAAACAAAAATCGAAACTCGACTTTGGCATGAGTCACACGCCCATGTCATCGTTTCCACTCACTGGAGATATTTTAATTGTTTCGATTAAATTAATAGAATATCTAAGAAATATTTCACTTTATATCGATCATAACGAAAATTACGCAAATCGCTCAAATCAGACCCGCTTTTCCTCTCCTATCCTCACGGTTTTTCTTCTCTCTTTGACCTTGATATTTTATTTCTTTTCATTATAATAACATAATATCTTGATATTTAATTCAACTAACTTCATATCTAATTAATTACGGTAATATAATTATTATACCGGGTCAATTCCATAACAACAATTTCAAACCCAACTCACTATTTTGCTCTATAAACTCACGGCTCACACACTCATTCCTACTCACAAACAACTTTTCATTTTTCAACAAATCACATTAAGATCAAAATATCACTTTCTTTAATCGTTCTTGAGCGTTCTTCGCGTTCTTTCATCCGTTCTTTCATCGTTCTTGAGCAAAACCTTCATCATAAACCTTCATTTCTTAATTAATCTTTCCTAACGGTATAGGTCTAGGACTCCTTCTTTCGCTCCCCATCTTCAAGTACGTTTTATTTCCAATTCCGACAAAATCGTTTTCAACACTTTAATTATGGAAAATCATATTTTTAAGTTCTAATAATGTTTTTCTTGTCATTTCTTATAGGGGAAGATTTTGAAGACGAGTTTGGTGACTCGTATATCTTAGGAGAAGACTAGAAGACGGGTTTCTTAGTTCTTAGTTCTTATTATTTTGGTGCTACTTGATTTTAGCTAGCTAAGGTAACGATTCCGAGTTACTCGACGAATAATGTTACATATCTTTAGTTGTTGTTTATGATTTACGGTTTTTGATTAGTAACATGATAAGTAATCCTTTTTATTATGTTGTATGGAATTTTCATGTTGTTTAGTGTTCTTGATGAATTTGGATGATCTATTTATAATCATGATTTAATATGCATGATGGTTGAATTGGATGTTAAAAATGGATGTTGTTAATTAAAATGATGTTAGGAGTAATTTGGGGTGGTGGTTGTGGTGGCCGTGGAAGTGGCCGGGTATGGTGGTTGGTGAACCGGCCGGTTCAGGCTGGTCAGACCGGTTCAGGCCGGTCCAGCCAGTCTGGGTTGGTCCTTGGTGGGTCCGGGTTTTGGTCTTTGGGTTGTGTCGATGTTTGATTGTTTAATTGTTGTTTTGACGAGTCTTAATTATGTTAAAGCATGCGGGAAATATTAGGAAAACGGTTTTAGTAAAGTTGGAAAAATAAACCAAAACAGCCCAAACAGGCCGTGGGGCCCCATCCAGGCCCATGTAGGGTCCGGCCCAACTCAGCCCGTGGGTCCCACTTTGGGACTTGTGGCGGTTTTTGAGTTATCGTTATTTTTATCGTGTTTTGTAATATTTAACAAGTGGGAAATATTAATAAGTAAAATATTTAATTAAAAAGGTTTTTCATAAAATTATTATCTCTCACATGTTAGAAATTATAATACGAGACCGTAGTTTAATTTGGTATCCTTTAAGTCAAGCGGGGGTTTACGTAAGATTTAATAATTCACATGTTAGAAGTTTTAATGAAACAACATGTAATGAATATGTTGATTTTATATTCAAGCCTCGAGGGCTAAGACTCTGTTTCTAGCCGGTTTGACCAAACGGGTTTGGTCAAACTAAGATCTAGTCAGCCCCGGTTGACTGATGACCCGTCGCGGGACTCGGGTCGGGGATTTGTCTTCAGGTAAGGTTTTATTTTAATGAATGAATGAATGAGCCTTAGTAGATATGAGGCGATATGATATTTGAATATGATTTATATGCAATTAGTCACATGATAGGATGTTTTTCCCGTGACTGTTTAATTATATGGTTGGTGTTGTGTTGACTAAGTACCCATAGAGAATTATGAGTATATGGCGTCTTGACCATTCTAATTCTAAATGAGTATCTTGGACCATGACATTGATAGGCCGTACTATCTTTAACGAGCATATAGTTCACCGCTTGATAGCTTTTGTGTCTCGGCTTGGTGGGTTTATATCCAAGTCGGGGCATGGCTGACTGATCCGTTTTGGGACTGGAGCCAGCTTAAGTACTAGCCATCTCTGCTTAGGGGGTCGCCTAGTAGAGTTTCTCATGTACGGTTATGTCATGGGGCGGGGAATGGAATAGCTGTTGTCGCTAGGTCTGATCAGTCTAGGACTAGGATGTTTTCCTACCTGGTGGTATAGCCTCGAGTTACAGAAGTCGACTATTGACTTGACTAAGAACTTATGCGCCTGTTTGTAGACGTATTGGTCTTTCATGTTGTATGATTCTATGAGTTTTAGAAGGTGAGATGCAAGCCGGCTAAGATTGATAGAGTTTGGATTACCGATTGTTAACTGATTCACATGATTACGTGTTGATTAGGGTTTGAGTGTATTATGGCCACGTTACAGGGTAACCTCTGAGCTAGCATACCAGCTTCCCTACCTCTTGTTATCTTTTATTATAGGTTTCACATGATAGCTTTCACATGCTAGGTTAATTGTTAGTTATCTGTTTCATAACATGAAAAGCATATCATATATGTTTAAGTTTTGTATTTTCCATATACATTGCTTTTATGTTATTCATGTTTCATCAAACTCGACATTTCGTGGCTGGAGGACTCGGAGTTACTCCCCACTGACTGTGGCTTCCGTGTTTATATTTAATGCGGTCGAACAGGTGGTGAATGCATATTTGGGGTACATTGACGAGCTAGCGAGCGAAGTATTTACCTTGGACCTATATTCGGTTCTTAGATTGTATATTATTATACACTCTTTTATTTCCGTATTTATACGGGAGATATGTCTCCCGTCTTGTATATTTCTTTTGTATAACATTGTTTCCGTTTTGTAATGACCTTTTTATGTCACATCAATCGTAGATTACAACCTGACGACTATGGCGACACAAGGCGGTTCAAGGGGTCTGAACCAAGGACATGTCGTGGGGAACATTTTAAAGTTTGTCGACTGTCGGGGAGGGTCGTTTAAAGTCCATTAGAATACGTACGAAAGCTCGCTAGCCATAAGAAGGACTCATACCTGAGCATCTTCCTACTTGGACTTGAGGTTGCAAAGTGAGGCTCAACAGCCGTCAGAAAGACATACGTAATGAGGCTCGCCATCCGCTGGGGATAGGATGCGTAATGAGGTTCGCCAGACGCTGGGGACAAGGTGGGTAATGAGGCTCGCCAAACGCTGGGGATAAGGTGCGTAATGAGGCTCGCCAGCCGCTGGATGTGAGAATCTGCCGATCTCTTTCTTGAAGCGAACTCTCGTTGGGGAAACATATGTTGAAACTTGACATGTGGAGGATTCTATCAGGATTGAATCGTTCCGAGAATCTGCTCGGTTGTGGCGAACAAATATCTTGAGGATAAAACATGGACCCACGAATTGTATATCCGAAAAAGTGAATCCCTGCTGAGGTGTCGTGACCAAACTGAAACCTGCCGAGACACGGGTCTTGAAAAAGAACCAAAGCATGAAAAATAGAAGTCGGAGAAGAGGCGCATAAGATTTGGGCCCACAAGTAACGAACTTGTAACGAACTTTCAAATCTAGGCGAAACATTGATGGGGAAAGGGTTAAGCAAGAGCTGCGACCTTTGGAAGAGGCGCATCTATTGCTGCGTTTCTTTCCGAGCTTCTCCCTATCTGATAAAAGACGCGATTAGACGGATGCATTTCATTCATCCGAAAATCATAAGACTCGAACAAAACCTTCAAAACTTAACCAAACTTGTTGCAATCTTGATCAAATTGCTCCATAAGCCATGACAAATTGAGGTATGCATTTCAATCTCGCTTTAATCGTGTATATATGATTGATTTTGATTTTGAAATTGGGGTTCCCTTCCCCAATGAACTCAAAAATTGAGAGGTTCTTGCTTCCTTTGATTTTTATTATAGAAATTGATATTAGAAATGGACCGTTGGCCTTGTTAGGAACATAGCCATGCATTCATTTTTCGTTTTCGTCGAGTTTTGAACAAATGAGACGGATACTCACTGAATCGAAAACCGCTTCGACAACGCCCTTAGGGTAGCTTATTTTGGATGAAAATCGGTGTTCCGGAACCCTTGTGTAATGGGTGATTTTTTTATAGCATTAGATTTTCAGTTTACGACAGTCTCTCCAGGACGCTTTTCTAGGGTATAATCGCTATTATAGAGAAATGCTGTCGAACTTTGGACTCAAACCTAATATTAGGTTTTCGAATTTAGACTTGAGTTGACCCCTATCCTACATGTGTAGTCGGGATTTCGAAAGAGCTGACAAAGATGACCACAAAGGTTTTTGAAAATGACGTGAAACGCTCATAATGTGCTTGCCATTGTTTGAAATCGCTGAGGATTTGCTTGAACTAATTTACTCGTTTGAAATGTGAAGGTGACATTCCTTGAACGTCAGGGAGAGTTTCCATGGACATAGATTTTGAGCCTTCTTCTTCCCGTGTGGGAGAAGATATACCAGCCGAGGTGGCGCGAGAGAGTGGGACGGTTGAGGACGAGGTTTTGAGGAGGATTACCACAGGTCAAGGTGGACACCATCTGGCAGGTGCACCTGATTGGGCTTAGAAATGGGATGGTAGACATCATATTTGGGCAGCGGATAGCCATCTGTCTTACAGGACGACATGGAGTATGGTAAGCCTTTGTGTTTGCTTTGTCATTTTCCAGATCCGATTGCCACTTCTTTTGAAGTAAAAAAATGCTAAATGACTTTCTTGATTTAAATTGCAGGAGGCTGGGAACATGAGGACCTTTTCCGGTTCTACGACCATGATGGAGGCGTACGAGAAGTTGATCGAGGATGAGAAGACCCTCATTAGGGGAGGAGCCTTTGGAGAGTTGGTACGAGCTTGGAGGTCGATCATGGCAATGAAGATTCGGGCTAACCTTTGCCTAATTCGGGCCTTCTTGGATCGTTATTGTGATACGAATTCGACCTTCCATATGCCTTTTGGGGAGGTTGGAGCCACCTTGGAGGATTACGGCATAATTTCTGGTTTGCTGTGTGGAGAGGAGAGCTTGGAGTGGTCGTCGGTGGCCATGAGGGTCGACTCGGAGGAGGCGAGACAGCCGATAGGTTGGAACCTGCCGGCAGGGGCGGGTGCTCTACCTGGGTTGGTGCGGAGCTCTTACGTTATAGACTACTTTGCTGGTAGGACTCCGACGCGAGTGAGGATAGGTGATGAGATGGTGGCTCCTCCTCCTTGTATAGGTGAGCAGAGGGCTTGGCTTTCGCTGTGGTGGTTCTTGTCTTCGATTTACTTCGGAGACAAGAAGAAGAGGCTATCGACGAAGATTCTTCCTTTCCTTTCTGATTTGGGTAGTCTAGGTTGCTAGGACTGGGTTACTCCCGAATTTGCGGTCCTTACTCGCTACATGAGGGCCATGGTCAGGCCATAGCTGATGGAGAAGGGGACTTCTCCTGCTACTGTCGGTCCTAGACTCTTATTGGAGGTATGAACCTTCTTTTTGTACTTTATTGATGTTGATACTGTTATTACCTTTTCTTTGCAGGCGTATTCTTACTTTCCGGGTTTTGCTCCCAAGAGGACGGAACCTAAGCCGAGGGCGTACCCAATTGTGAGGGACTGGGTAGTGTGTCGTAAGAAGAGCCACCATTCTTCGTTTGATGTCTGTAGGAGGGGCGTGAATGCCCTGCAGCTGGAGCACGTAAGTACCTCCGGCTGCTTTCTTTTCTGTCTTTTATTTTGGAGAACGATCATAAGGAATGATCCTTTGTCTTATCATCGTCTGGAACTGGATCCCCCTTCATTTCTTTGTCTTAGTGGGTTCCGAGGGCTTGGGTTGACTGCCCGGACGCACCTGTTTTCATGGATGAGGTCGTGCGTCATAGGAGCTCGAGTCGGTTGCTGCTGAGGACGCCCATGGGACCTGTGTGGTACTTGGGTGAGCGTTTAACTCTGCAATGCTCTCGTGATGCTTTCACGGTTCTAATCGATCCTCCAGGATCGATGTTTAGGGAGCCTTCTGACGCTGTAAGAGAGGCTGACCTGACTGGCGTGAGTATAGATGTCTCCTTCTTCATGGCGAGGATTACCCAGGGTTTGTTCTTTGGAGATTGGCGTACTGGCCGACCGTGGTAAGCATTGCTTGCTTCTTGTTGTATTGAATTTTGAGAATGGATAAGTTGCTTGTTGATGAACCATTTAATCTTTGCAGGAGATCGAGGTGGCGGGCGTCGAGCTCCCAGCTTACCCTGAGGTGCTTGAGTACACAGATGCGGCTGTCTCCACGACGATTTCAGAGCTCCGTGAGTTCAGTGCGGCGGTGACTGATGCATGCTTGGAGGAGTAGGACCACCTCGTGAAGAGGGTGAGTTTCCAATCCATGACCGTCTTTGTTGCGTAGGAAGGCATTTGTTTTAACCTTGATTTGTATTTGACTGTAGGTGGCCCCATCTCGGCACGTCGCGCTGTGGAGAGTGGCCAACCGGTTGCGGGCTACGGCTGTTGAGGTACTCGCAGGTGGCCAGGACCGACAGGTAGGAACCTATCGTTTCCTTTTCATTTATTGCTGCATTTTTGTGTTTGAAATGAAATGGTTCACTGAAATGAGCCATTTCTTTTGCAGAGAGCCTTGGAGCATGAGTTGTTAGAGTCTCGGGTGGAGACAGCGAAGTCTCGAGAGGAGATAGCTCGCTTGCTGAGGGAGCTGGAGGCCCGGGATGCCGAGAGTGCTGCCCTCGAGATTTTAGCTGGGCTCACTGGTGATGATGATTAGCCGCTTTTGTTTTTTTTTGTAGACTTTGGATATTTGAACTTTGTTTTGGGATTTGTTGTACATTTGGATTTGTTTTCAGGCGAGAGCCCCCAGTTTCGGATTTGGCTTTAGGGCAAAAGCCCCCAGTTTAGGCTTTGATTTTAGGGCGAGAGCCCCCAGTGTTGCGTATATTCCTTTTTTTTATTTACGACGGCCTGAGTGCCTTTGCTTCGAAGATAACTTTTGTTCCTGCAGGTTAGCTTAAAGACATGTTTGGTGGCTGACGGTTTCTGCCGGAATAGAATTCAAATTAATTACATGTAGCAAGTAATCTACTCAAACATTTTACATGTGACATATCGGTAGCCCAAACTAGCGCGAAATGAATGCCTGAATATGACAAAATGCGAAAAAATGTATGAAAATGTTTAAAATGTGGTCGGCAATGGGGAGGGTTACCCCCAAAATAACGAAAATAAAAGAAATATATAAGTTTAGAAAAAGTGGAAATGAGATTATTTTCGAAAAAAATAAAGAAATGAATCAGTGTGCGTGACTGGCGAAAAATGTCGATTATCATCTAGAAGACCGAATCCGGCTAGGATTAAGAAATCCAAAACCTTGGTAACTCGGCATATTTTCCGAACCCATATCCTATAGGAATAGGAAACCATAGAGGAACATGAATTAGGAAGGCGCAAGAGCTGGAAATTATGAGAAAGAGCATGAGAAAGAGGCGCAGCAAGGGCTGCGACTCTTCGAAAGGGCGGAGCTGTTCCTGCGTCATTTCTTTGGTTGATCAGACCTCGACTAAAATTAGGAAAAGATGAATAGTATATATAGCGAGCTCGATTGAAGATTTTCTTCATACAATTCTTCCAACAATCCGTCTCTTATATAAAAATTCTCAAATCTCAAAAAAACTTGCAATAGTGGATGCCTTTGAAAACCGTCTCAAAGAATAAGCAAATGATTTCACCCATGTTGAGAAACATGATATGGGTGCCTACAACATAGGGACGATCTTGAGTTGAAAGCTGGTGAAAGTAGTAAGACCCTTCCTAAATGCTTGTCTTGAGTATTGAGACCCTAGTTTACATGTATTTGCCTTTCCTGGAGGCGATATTTGTCGTTTCCCAGAAGAAAAAGCTGCCATTGGGGGATGGGACCCAGAAGATGCTCCATTTATACCCCTTAACTCCCACGGGTATAAGAATAAATTCAGGGACGTCCTTGGATTGACTAAAGGTGAGGTGGATCATCTTGTAACCTCAAAGGTTGTCCGCATGCATAATTTTATGGAGTGATTCATAAATAGGGAAGACCCTTCTTTATCATATGTTGCAAGGCGTAGGGCATTTGTGTTTTGCCTTTCGCATGGTTATATTTTCCAACGGCACATTGACAAGGAGATGAGGGGAGACCCTCTTTTCTTTAGCTTGGTGGAGCATATGGAGCTGCGCAAGAGCCCAGCTTGCCTTTGCCTAAGGGAGATCATTCTTCGCCTTGATAATAGAAAGGATAACCGCGAGCTTCCATATCTGGGGAGTCCAGTCATCTTGCAAGTAAGAATTCTTGCCTTCTCTTTTTTTTTTTCTTTTTTTTCTTCGTTTTTTTGTTTTTTTTTTTACATTCTTGCTTGCGTGCTCCAGATATGGTTAATGGAGCGCCTGCGATTAATCGAGCCCCTAGTTGATGTGCGAGGATGTCGTGCTCGATCCATTACCATGAGGACTAGGCTCTATATGGTAGACTTCTCCCGAATTTCCAACTATTGGGAAAATAAGTTGAAAGGTGATGGTGGCCCTTTGATCTGATGGACTGTGCCATAGTGGCACCTTAGGTCGATTACTGGAATATCATCTTTAGATCCTATTCGGGCACCCCGCATTCCTTGCTTGGAATTCCTGGTATGGATTTTTCCGGAAAGACTGGTGAGGCAAGTGGGCCTTAGGTAGAGGATCCCGAAAATTGATAATGTTCCCCAGGCTGCCTTGGCTTATGCCGCAGAGTCTTGTAGGGAGTGGGCCGCGAGATGGTTACAAAGGAATGTGTGCTTCATACCCGTTTTTGTTGCCTCCCTATGGGTATCTGACTCATATTTGCGATGGAGGAAGGATAATACTCCAGAAGAGTGCGAGAAGCTAAGAAAGCGTGAGCCTGTGGATTGCACGATTTATGAATCTGGTAAGGAGAGGTCAAAATTCTTGACTGAAGGCGAAGATGAAGCCCAATTCCTAGTCATGCATCCAGCGAAGAGGTCGAGAATTAATTCTGCTGTGAGGGAAGTGACTCATAGACACGGTAAGGCTAGACCTCGAGAAAGACCATTGGTGATTAGTTCTGAGGTGAGGCAGGAGCGCCTGGCTCGTGGTCGGGACAAAAAGTGTGAGAAAGATGACAAAGGCGAAGATGAAAGAGTAGCCTTAGTCATTTTTTTATTATGTAGTATTATTATCATTTTTGAGTTGTAATAAAAGATGGTGGGATTTTTAGAATCCTAGTCTTAGCTTTTTATTTCAGCATTTCTTTATATATGAAATATTATTATTATTTTTGGACAATGAATAAAGATTGGGTTAGTTAAGAAACTAATGAGTTTTTCTTTCTTTATTATTCTTGTCGAATTTCAAATGCAAATGCAAATGTCCTTCTATTCACATTTCAAAATAATAGCTGGGTTGAATCCTATGAAGGATTGCCTAGGTATTCATTAGAAAAAAATGAAATCAAACCATGAGCGTAGTTCGAGAAAATGTAAAAGAATAATATTTCGAAGTAAGAGCTTGTAATGAACTTTAGAAAAAGGCGGCGTGTGCCTTGCTTACTTCTAAGATACAATTCGATTGATTTGATGACATGAGATTTAGCCAAATGTCAAAATGCAAGAGCATAGCGACATTAAGTTCAACTGGCATGGGGCCGGTTTATTCCGTGTCGCATGAGCGATACGTGGGGTTGCGCGAGGTGCGTTTCCTAGTGAATGCTAAGGGTAATATCATTTCAATTGGTCTAGGTTGGTAGGGTTAGCGAATTCATTCCCGTCTAGGTCTGTGATTTTAACTGCACCCCCCGAGAATATGGATTTGACTAAGAAAGGTCAAGCCCAGTTAGGTTTAAACTTTCCTCGTGGATCGACAGGTAAGAGAGCTCTAACTTATTTGAGCACTAAATCCCCTTCTTTGATGTTTCTGGGATTAACTCGTTTGTTGAATGCTCGTTTGATACGTGATTGGTATGTCTGTACATAGTGTAATGCACGCAGTCTATGTTCATCCAAGAAGAAGAGTTCATCATATCTATCCCTCTTCCAATCAGCTTTTGGGATCTTACTTTCTAAGAGAATGCGCAGAGATGGGATTTCTAACTAAACTGGTTGTACAGCTTCCATTCCATAGGTTAAATAGAAAGGAGTAGCCCCAGTGGGTGTCCTAGCTGAAGCGCGATAGACCCACAACGTGAAGGGTATCTTGCTTGGCCAATCACGGTAATTGTCGATCATATTCTTGAGGATTCTGACGACGTTCTTATTAGCTGCCGCTACCGCGCCATTAGTTTGAGGTCGATAAGGCGAGGAATTATGATGCGTGATCTTGTATTTGTCTAGCAACTGCTCAGTCTCTGCTTGGAAGTGTGATCCATTATCACTGATGACTTCATGTGGGCAACCATATCGACAAATGGTATTGGTTTGTATGAACTTTGCCACATTTTTAGCAGTACGACTAGTGTAGGATGCTGCTTCAACCCACTTGGTGAAATAGTCGATAGCTACCAAAATGAAACAGTGACCTCCTGTTCCAGCTTGGGTGATCTTTCCGATGATGTCAAATCCACAAGCAGAAAATGGCCAAGGAGAGGTCATGGTGTAAAGCAACGAGGGAAGAACATGCTGAACATTCCCGAAGATCTGGCAATTGTGGTAGTGTCTGACGTATTTAATACAATCTGACTCCATAGTCGTTCAGTAATATCCTAGACGTGTGATTTTCTATGCCATCATGGGCCCGCTTATGTGAGGACTGCATTCTCCATCATGTACTTCTTCCATTACTTTTCGTGCCTGTGAACGATCAAGGCAACGCAAGACGACACCAAGAGGTGTTCTTCTGTACAATTCTCCTTGCATAAGAAGGTATTGAGAGGCTAGTAAGCGTATGGCGCGTTGTCCCCTCTTATCTATCTCTGGTGGGTATGTACCATTGAATTTGAAGTTTAGAATGGCTTAGAACCAGGGTTCCTCTGGATTCTCTTCTTCGTCCGTCAGTTGGTACACATAGGCCGGTTCTGATCGTCGTTCGATGCGTAGAGGCATGTTAATCATGTTGTCTGGCATGTTAATCAAGGCTTCAAGTTTCGCAAGAGCGTCTGAAAATTGATTCTCTTTAAACGGTAGATGTAGATAAGTGACTTGATCAAAGAACTGGGCAACTTGATCTATTCTGGCATGATAGGGTTCTAGACTTTCACTTCGAATTTTCCATGAACCCGTGACCTGGTTGATTATCAAGGAGGAGTCTTTATGAACTCGAAGATTTTTAACGCCTATACTGACTGTCGCTTGTAAACCAATAAGACAAGCTTCGTATTCTGCTACGTTGTTTGTCACCTCGAAGTCGAGTTTGACAACTAATGGTGTATGCTCACCTTCAGGAGAAATGAGCAACACTCCTACTCCGAACCCTCTTAAATTCAATGCACCATCAAAGTAGAGGTCCCAGGAGTCTATACAGGTTTGTAATGTATCCTCGTCGGGAAATGACACATATATATTGTTAGGGTGACGTTGATAGGATTGTCTGCAAAAAAACTCTGCAACGGCACGTCCTTTTATGACTTTCAGAGATACATATTTCAGATCGAACTCTGAGAGCATTAAGGTCCATCTTGCTAGACGTCCGTTGAGGACGGGTTTCTCGAAGAGGTAGTTGATGGGGTCCATTTTGGAGTACACCTTGACCAAGTAGCTAAGCATGTAATGACGTAGCTTCTTTGTTGCCCACACAAGAGCGAGGCATGTCCTTTCGAGAGGTGTGTATTTGCACTCATATTCTAAGAACTTCTTACTAAGGCAGTGTAAGTTTCTTAAACTCGATATTAGACATTTCTAATATCATATAACAAATAGTTTACTCTTAAACTATTTAGATCTTATGCATGCATAACATAAAAACAAATAAGGAAGAATAAATAGTCCCTTACATTGATTTAAACGGATTTTGGGCACAAAATAGGACTCCTTCCTACTTTGTTCTTGAGCTCAAATATATGGATGATATCCTAGTTCTTCGAATAAGGACACTCCAATTAGTTGCACCAAGACAAACCCCTTTTTCACTACAAAATACTACACTAGTATATATTGTAGTAGCCCTTAATAATATATCAAATAGCTCTTATTACTACACTAGTAATATTGTATAAGAATTAGAACTCAAGTTTATAATAAAACTTCTCAAGTTTTCTTGAGTGAGAGATGTATGTATTTTTAGAGAGATAAACATATGTTAAACTTATGAGATGAATTAGTCAATTTAAAAGAGAAAACACTTCTCTTTTCTCACCCTAGTGAGCCGGCACACACAACCCCTTGGGGAAGGGTGTGACACCCTCAAATTTGCGGAAAGAAAAAAAATAATTTAACTAGATAAAAGATAAGAATACAATAAAAGGTGTCATAAATAAAAAGGGTTCATACAAAAGGAAAATAATATTATACATAAAAATTATACAAGACGGGAGATAAAAGAGTGTATAATAATATACAATCTAAGAACCGAATATAGGTCCAAGGTAAATACTTCGCTCGCTAGCTCGTCAATGTACTCCAAATATGCATCACCACCTGTTCGACCGCATTAAATATAAACACGGAAGCCACAGTCAGTGGGGAGTAACTCCGAGTTCTCCCAGCCACGAAATGTCGAGTTTAATGAAACATGAATAACATAAAAGCAATGTATATGGAAAATACAAAACTTAAACATATATGATATGCTTTTCATGTTATGAAACAGATAACTAACATATAACCTACATATGAAAGCTATCATGTGAAACCGATAATAAAATATAACAAGAGGTAGGGAAGCTGGTATGCTAGCTCAGAGGTTACCCTGTAACGTGGCCATGATACACTCAAACCCTAATCAACACGTAATCATGTGAATCAGTTAACAATCGGTAATCCAAACTCTATCAATCCTAGCCGGCTTGCATCTAACCTTCTAGAACTCATAGAATCATACAAAACATGAAAGACCAATACGTCTACAAACAGGCATAAGTTCTTTTAGGGACAGTCAAATTAGTCGACTTCTGTAATCGAGGCTATACCACAAGGTAGGAAAACATCCTAGTCCTAGACTGATCAGACCTAGCGACAACATCTATTCCATTCCCCGTCCCATGACATAACCGTACATGAGAAACTCTACTAGGCGACCCCCTAAGCAGAGATGGCTAGTACTTAAGCTGGCTACATTCCCAAAGTGGAACTCTTAGGCAGCCATGCCCCGACTTGGAGATAAGCCCCCCAGGCCGTGACACAAAAGCTATTAACCATGAACTATATACTCGTTAAAGATAGTACGGGCCTATCATTGTCATGGTCCAAGATACTCATTTAGAATTAGAATGGTCAAGAC
This sequence comes from Heliosperma pusillum, assembly GCA_022085475.1. Lineage (NCBI taxonomy): Eukaryota > Viridiplantae > Streptophyta > Magnoliopsida > Caryophyllales > Caryophyllaceae > Heliosperma > Heliosperma pusillum. Next base: position 2,481 of record JAIUZE010008458.1, on the reverse strand, counting down.
GCCATCTACTCATAATTCTCTATAGGTACTTAGTCACCAGACCCACGATATAATCAAACAGTCACGGGAAAAACTTCCTATCATGTGACTAATTGCATATAAATCATATTCAAATATCATATCGCCTCATATCTACTAAGGCTCATTCATTCATTCATTAAATAAAAACCTTACCTGAAGACAAATCCCCGACCCGAGTCCCGCGACGGGTCATCAGTCAAAACGGGGCTGACTAGATCGTAGTTTGACCAAACCCGTTTGGTCAAACCGGCTAGAAACAGAGTCTTAGCCATCGAGGCTTGAACATAAGAATATCACATTCATTTCATGCTATTTCATTCAATTTCTAACATGTGAATTATTAAATTCATACGAAAAACCGCTTGACTTACAGGATATCAAATTAAACTACAATCTCGTATTATAATTTCTAACATGTGAGAAATAATAATATATTGAAAACCTTTTAATTAAATAATTTACTTATTAAAATTTCCCACTTGCTAAATATTACAAAACACGATAAAATAACAATACTCCAAAACCGTCACAAGTCCAAGGGGACCCACGGTTCATTTTGGACCGGTTTTGGTCATCTTTTCTAAAAACCGTTTCTTAATATTTCCCGCATGCTTAACATATTTAAAACCCGTCAAAACAACCACAAAACAATCAAGTATCGACACAACTCCCAAGGACCAACCATGGACCCATCCAGACCGGCCTGGACCGGCCTGAACCGGCCCGAACCGGCCTGGTTTGGGCTGGTTTTCAGGCCACCATACACGGCCCAATCTCACGGCCAAACCAACACCATTTCCAATTCTTTCTAACATGATTTTTATTAACAACAACCATTTTTAAACATCCAATTCAACCATCATCATACAAAAATCATGATTATGAACAAATCATTCCAATATGTCAAGAACACTAATCATGCTAATTATTCATACAACATAATAAAAATAACTACTTATCATGTTACTACTTAAAAATCATAAGTAACAATAATATAAAATAAAACAAAAGAAACAAAGGATATGTAACATTAATTCGTCGAGTAACTCGGAATCGTTACCTTAGCTAGCAAAATCAATTAGCACCAAAAAATAAGAAGTATAAACCCGTCTACTAGTCTTCTCCTAATATATACGAGTCACCAAACTCGTCTTCAAAATCTTCCCCTATAAGAAATGACAAGAAAATATTATTAGAATTAAAACTTGATTTTCCATAATTAAAGTGTTGAAAACGATTTTGTCGGAATTGAAAATAAACCGTACTTGAAGATGGAGAGCGAAGAGGAGATTCTAGAAATATAAGTTAGGACGGATTTGACTAAGAAATGAAGGTTTGTGACGATTTTGCTCAAGAACGACGAAGAACGACGAAGAACGATGAAGAACGATTAAAGAAAGTGTTATTTAGATCTTAATTTGATTTATTGTAAAATGAAAAGTTGTTAGTGAGTATGTGGGTGTGTGAGCCGTGTAGTTATAGAAGAAATAATGAGTCGGGTTTTGAAATTGTTGTTACGGAATTGACTGGGGTTTAATAATTATATTACGGTAATTGATTAGATATAAATATATATTAAGTTAATTAAATTAAATATCAAGATATTATGTTATTGTAATCAAAAGAAAGACAAATATCTAGTCTAAGAGAGGAAAAAGAGACGTGTGATTTGGAATGGAATCGGGTCTGTTTTTACGCGATTTGCGGAGTTTCAGTTGACAGACCGATAAAGTTACAAATATCTTAGATATTTTTATTAGTTTAATCATATTAATTAAAAGATCTAATATGAGTGGAAAAAACGTGACATGGGGCGTGTGACTCATGTCAAAGTCGTGTTTCGGAACTTAAGTTGATCCGGGAATAGTTAAATGACGTTTGGGTTAAAACCGTAAAAGTTATTCTTTAATTCCGAATAAATTCAAAATAATTATAGTAAATTATCATAAATCCTAATAAATCTTAATAAAAATAAATTAAAAATATTATTTTTTTAAATAAAATTTCGGTCTTCTTAAATTACAAGGCGAGTCGGAAAAAGTCAACGAAAGTCAAAGTCGACTTAAAAGTCAAGAAAAGTCAAAGATGAATTAAAAGTCAAGAAAAGTTTATGACGACTTAAAAGTCAAGAAAAGTCAATGACGACTTTAAAAAGTCAAGAAAAAGTCAAAGACGACTTAAAAGTCAAGAAAAGTCAAAGATGACTAAAAACGGTCTTTTCATGAAATATCTCAGAAATTCCAAATACGAACGCGGAATTTCAAAATACGACTCGGAACAAAAATTTCTATTTTAAAACCTTAAGTCTGCTGAAAAGTGTTAGTAAATATTTTTACTAGAAAAATTGGGTATTTTTCGGGTTGTTACAATCACCCCTCCTTTTAAAAAGTTTCGTCCTCGAAACTTAGAAGAAGGAAAGTAACATATATGTAGGTCTATTTCAAAAATGTTAAAAATATA
>JAIUZE010008457.1:0-12727 GCA_022085475.1 Heliosperma pusillum | reverse complement strand
CCGATCGAGTGAAACCATTTGCTTTTAGGACTTGGTCGAAACGATGATTCCAACTACGAGAAGCTTGCTTAAGTACATAAATGGAACGCTTAAGCTTGCACACTTTCTTAGGATTTTTATGGTCAATGAAACCTTCGGGTTGTACCATGTAAAACTCCTCCTCCAAATAACCGTTTAAGAAGGCGGTTTTCACGTCCATCTGCCAAATTTCATAGTCATGAAAAGCGGCAATCGTTAAGATTATCCGAATGGAACGCAGCATGACTACGGGTGCAAAAATTTCATCATAGTGCAATCCTTGCACTTGAATTGAGTGAATTTTGCCACTAGTCGTGCCTTGTATGTATCTGGTTGTCCTTATACAGAATGCTTTATTTTATAAAGCCATTTGCACTGAAGAGGCCGAACCTTATCAGGTAAGTCAACCAGATCCCATACGTTATTCTCATACATAGAGTCCATCTCGGATTGCATGGCTTCAAGCCATAGCTTAGAGTCGGAACAGGTCATGGCACTTTTATAGGTAGCGGGTTCGTTACTCTCTAGGAGTAAAACGTCATCTCTCCCATTCTCCTCGACCATACCAATGTATCTGTCTGGAGGAATGGAGACTCTACCCGACCTCCTGGGTTCCTCAGGAATAGTTACCGCAGCCGATGATGAAGGAACAGTTTCCTCCATTGGTTGCTCGGTTGTTGGCTCTTGAACCTCCGACAGATCGAAGGTTCTATCACTCGTCTTGTTCTCGAGAAATTCTTTCTCTAGAAACTTCGCACTAGCCGCAACAAAAACACGTTGTTCGGTAGACGAATAAAAGTAATGACCAAACATTCCTTTTGGATAACCAATAAAGTATGTCTTGACCGATCGTGGGCCGAGCTTATCGTCAGGTCTTCATTTGACATAAGCCTCGCAGCCCCAAACCCGAATAAAGGACAAGTTAGGGACCGTTCCCTTCCATAATTCATATGGAGTCTTGTCTACAGCTTTAGACGGACTTCGGTTAAGTATTAGAGCAGCTGACAAAAGAGCATATCCCCATAATGAGTCAGGCACAACCGTGTGACTCATCATGGATCGAACCATATCAAGCAATGTTCAATTTCTCCGTTCGGACACAACATTCAATTGTGGTGTTCCAGGTGGAGTTAACTGTAGTACTACACCACAGTCTTTAAGGTGTCGATCAAACTCCTTCGAAAGATATTCGCCACCACGATCCGAACGTAGTGCTTTAATCTTTCTATCCAGCTGGCTTTCAACCTTGTTCTGGAATTCCTTGAACTTGTCAAAGGACTCACTTTTATGCTTCATTAAGTAGACATAACCATATCTACTCAAATCGTCCGTGAAAGTGATAAAATATCTATAGCCATCTCTATCGTTGATTGACATAGGTCCACACACATCAGTATGTATGAGTCCTAATAGGTCAGCAGCGCGCATTCCAACACCTTTGAAGGAAATTCGAGTCATTTTGCCTATGAGACATGATTCACACGTGCCAAAAGATTCATAGTCAAATGGGGAGATAGTCCCATTATCAATGAGCCTTTTCACGCGTTTTTCATTTATGTGTCCCATACGGCAATGCCATAGATAGGTTTGATCTTTGTCACCAACCTTTGCTTTCTTATTACTCACATGCATTATATCTATGGTTTGATCTAAAACATATATTCCATTTATGGAAACAGCTTTACCATAAATCATATCGTTTAAAGAGAAAATACAACTATTATCCTTTATTAAAAACGAAAAATCCGTCCTTATCAAGTACGGAAACTGAAATAATGTTCTTAGATAAACTGGGTACATAGTAACAGTTATTCAGAAATAACTCAAATCCACTCGGGAGTTGGATTACATATGTTCCCACTGAAACGGCAGCTACTCTTGCTCCATTCCCCACTCGCAGGTCCACATCACCCCTTGCGAGAGTTGTGATGTTTCTTAGGTCCTGCAAATGATTGCACAGATGAGAACCACAACTAGTATCTAGTACCCAAGTTCCGAAACTTGCATGGTTGATCTCAATCATATGAATAAAAGAAGAAGACATACCAACAGGAGAGACGCGGCCTGTTTTTATGTCCTCACGGTACACGAGGCAGTTCCTCCTCCAATGCCCAAACTTGTGGCAGTGGTGGCACTCCACGTTACCTTCATTGCTCTTTGTCTTGCCTTGTGAGCTACCGCTAGTCTCACCAGGCCCACTCTTGACCTTTCTTGGCTTTTTGAACTTTTGCTTCCCTACAGATATGTCAGCTTGAGCCTTGCCCTTACCCCTACCCTTGTTGTTAATCATGAGAACGTCCTGTTTCACGCTCCCACTCAATTTCAGATCACTCTCGGTCTGTACGAGAAGTGAGTGGAGCTGATGAAGACTTTTCTTCATATCATTCATATAGTAATTTGCCCTGAAAAGGGCAAAAACATCATGAAGTGAATGGAGCACACGATCAATAATGATCTTCTCATCGATTTTACAACCAAGAGCCTCCAGCTTCTCGACATTCTCGATCATAGCAAGAATGTGTGGGCTAACCGCTTGGCCCTTCTGGAGTTTCGCTTCAAAGAAGCGACAGGTATACTCATAGCTAACGATCCTCGGAGCTTTCGATAACTCGTTAGAGAGAGTGGTGAAAATCTTGTTTGCACCCTGGGCTATGAATCGCCTCTGCAAATTGGATTCCATTGAAAAGATGAGTACGTTCTTTATCGCACCCGCCTCCATTACGAAATCACTATAAGCAAATGATTCATTGGCTTATTCATTGGGGCCTGGGTTAGTCGGTAGAGGCTCAGTCAAGTACTTGAGCTTACCGTCAGCAATGGCAGCATTCCGTAATGCCGCCTCCCAGTCCGCAAAGTTTGACCCATCATTCTTCATTCGCGTGGACTGATTCATGTTGTCCATAAAGATCTTTAGCCAGGACTCGCGAGCGAGTGTAGCACTTGGCATTGGGTCGTCTGTACGTCCAGCCATTTGTTATTTTAGCAGTTATATCTTTATATAATGTATTCAAGAAACTGTGAAAAGAAGAAAAAATTATGATAAGTTTCATCGTTTTAAAAATTAAGTCTTAATGCAAAAAACTGTTTAATGCGATGACTCAAGCATTTATACAATTGACCTCCCTCAAGAATTATATAAATGATCCCAAGACTCAATTTCTGTAAATTGATAAGCCAACCTCTTGGCTAATTCTACCTTTAGAATTCTCGGTCGATAAATTTCTGTAAATTCTATCTTTTAGTCCACTATAATCCCGAGATATTACTCGGACTACAATGTTGAAGTAAAATAGGTCAACACTCACTACTTACCCAACGTAGAAGGGGTCATATTATGACTTCCGACGAAGAAGGGGTTCATAGTAGTTTTTCCTATAAAGACTAATCTCAATTTTCATTTTAGAGGAAGATCCCATCATCTTAAATTTAATTCATTTAAGTGAACAAATTCTAGCATTTCGTGAATGATTTAGACTAAGGTGATGGCCCTATGAACGAGTGACATCTGTATGTCTATGATGAAAAATCAAACTATATGAAACATTTTTCATGCATTTTAGGTGGTTTGGTTTAGGCGGAATATGATGCAGTTATTTAACATGTGAATGAAAAACAAAAGAACGAAAAATACGTAAACTATTACAACGGTCCTAGTGTGGCCTATCTACCAAAATGAACAGTAAATACAAGTTTGAAATCCATCCTTATGGACCCGAGAAGCTTGACTTTGTCTCATCTTGGTCCATGTAGCGGGAGTGAGCATCCGATCTCCGTCTCTAGTCTTCTTAAAATTACATTTAAAAATTACAAAATAAACCTATTTACATTCTAATTCCAAAACATAATTAAAAGAAAAATAAAGGAGATTCGAGATCTCAAAATTACAACCAAACCATGTTTTCATCATTACGAAAACATGATTAACTAAAGCCACACTAGGTATTACATTTTTCAACCAATTGCAAAAATACGTAAAATAAACCATTCATTCATTCATTCAACAAAAAAATGCATCAACTATATAAATTAATACTACAAAACATAATTCATTAATTATGTTGATTAATTATCCAAACCACCATTCAAATCGATCAAAATTATGTGACAATTCCTTAATTGCCCACAACAATTTTAATCTTCCATAATCCATTTTTATTTTAAACCTTTTTAAAATAATCGGGTATCATTATTGTGAACCTTTTCACAATAACAAACAAACAAACATTATCTTTATAATGTCAAAAAAAAAAACAAACAATTTTTTTGTTTTTTTCTCTACGGGACACTGTTCACGTGAATAGTACCAGTACCCAAATTTTTTTTTTTTTTACTTCTTCATCTCACGGTTTAATCCAAAAAAAACCCCGAAAAAGACAATAAAAATAAAAAAACTGCTGTACACAGCAAAATTTTAAAAAAACAGAAACTTTTTTTTTTTTTTTAAACAGCAGCAGTGAACAGTAACCGGGCTGCACAAAAAAAATTTCGGTGTTGCCAAAATCGCTAGATCGGTACAAATTTCAATATCTAATCGTTATTAAAAATTGATTCAAACTAGATTATTCAATTTAACCTTCAAATGAACATCTAAATCATGATTAAATCGATTATCCTTATATTCATTTAATCACAATCGCTTTGAACATCATTAAAATTGAATCATTATTTAAAAATCATCAATTTAAAACAATGAATCCGAAAATAATAGCAACAACAAAAAATCAAAACAATTCCATCTTATTTTAATTTAATCCTTATCAAATTAAAACAACCACAAATTTATTATATTGAATTTTAACCTTTTAAAATAACAATATCAATAAATCAACAATGGAAAAACAAAACCCTAAAAAAAAAACACACACGGCTACAACAACAAAAAAACCAGCCGTGACTATTTCTTTTTCGGTAATATCAAATTTATTTTCTCAAATTTATATTTCATAAAAATGAAAAACATATAATATAATTTTGTAACCTGGCTCTGATACCACTTGTGGGAAATAACTGCTTACATCCCCTTAAAATTTAGGATTATAACAAAATTATATAATATGAATTGCGAGTCATATAAATGAAAACAATGTAAATATAGAGAAAACGAATTAAACCTTTGGTCTTAGCAAAATTGGCCTAAGAACAGATATCAAATTAGATATTCTCCTAATTATCTCACCCAAGATTGATCGAGATATGCCCTTCTCCTTGCTAGAAAGATGAATAAAAGTTACAGTTAACTTTTTAGGTTTTTTGTGATTTTGAGTGATGGAGGCACAAGTTGAGAGAATAGAAATTAGGTTAGAATTTTTCTTTTGCTCTCCTCTTGTTCACGGCACTAGTAGTTCAATTATGAGGAGATTTAGTCTCCTCAAATAACTACCCATTGACCCGAAAAACCCGAGTGTATCTGGACACTTTTTCCGATCATTTTAGCTTCTAATATAATGTAATACATTATAATCGTCATTAGTCAAAGACCGACATTATAATACAACATTAATTATAAATATCCGTATATTTATAATTTTCCAATTAATTATAACGGTTTATATTTAATTAGCTTACATTATATACAACAATTAAATATCACATTTTATATTCAATTTACGAATTACAGTTAATTCGTCTCAGCTAAATTTATTTAATCATTATTAAATAATTATATCATCATCACATTGACTAACCTTTTAGTCAAAAACACCGACTAACCTTTTAGTCATTTAATAAGGCATCAATATGATTATTTTCTCAAATAATCACATCTCTCAATCACATCCTTTAGGTGTGACTTTTAGGGACCAGTTGATCACCGTCATCTGTATGACGATAACGTCAAACTTATCTAGCAAGCCAACCGTTATCGATAAACGTTAATCAACTGATTACAATACAAAGTATACCCTGTGAACCTACAGAGATTTATTTATGTTATTGCACTAACTGTGGAGGACACTGGCTCCAACAAACCAAACAAGTCCTTATTTTTTTTAGTGGCTGTGGAGGTTAATATACATGTACTTGTTATTGTCAGTTCTAGTGTCGAATTCGTCGAAGCATGGAAGACAACACCAAATCCTCATACAAACACCCCCACAAAATTGGTTTAATTGGACCGTCAAAACCCTAGATTGTAATTTTAATCAAAAAAGGGAAATTGAATGCAGGAAATTGTAATGAGACATGAATGAAAGACAGAAGAGTGGGGTGAGCTTGTAAATTGTGTTTTGTTTAAGTGAGCTTGTAAATAAAAAAAGGGTAGGGTGGCGGAGGATGTCGGCGGTGGGACGGGTAGGGTGTCGGTGGTGGGATATAAGTCACATGGAGGGTGGTGGGGTAGGAGACTTGGGTTTTCTGGGTTTTTCATTTTTGGTATTTTCATTCTCTCTCTTGTTTGATTATGTGGGGAGAGAAATGGGAGGGGTATACTAGGAATAAAGGGAGAAATTGCGCAGGATTGAGTAAATATGTGCGCGGGATTTAGCAATTACGTATGAGAATTATCACCCTTTTATCGAATAAATCAGATAATTACATTATAACTACATTAAATAATTGCATTCCTTTTCAAAGCTCATAAAGTGATTATTCATATAGTTACATACTTACATCAAATCGATCGCATTTAGTTTTAAGTCTCATATAAAGCAGTCACTTTATTTGTTTGCATCACGTTAAATCCATCACAATTATCATTAAAACACATAAAATGATTTTTTTTATTTAGTAAACTACTAATGTTGAATAGAGAAATTTTATTTGTAACCTATAAACCGATCATTTTATTACAATTACGTTCAAACTAGCACATTATCCCTGTTGTCATGACATTAAGCGATCACTATTCTATTACGTTCAACCATTCGCATTTGTCATCACGTTCATTGTTCTATCATAATTACTTAATTCTTTATTTATTTCGCATAACCCTAAACCCTTCCTAGAAACCCTAAACAATGAGAAATACAAACCAGTGAACATTGACTAATAACATGAAAAACGTATTGTTAAGATCACGAATATTCGTTATCAATAACAATGTACTTTTTACTAAAGTCATTTTTAATTAATAATGTAGTTTTGTATAATTCAATTAATAACGTTAATATATAACAATAGTTCTAACGTCGTCCATGTTTGAATAATAATAAAGTAAGATTTGTATAACTAATAACGTAAAACTCGGAGCACGAAGATTCGTTTTATTCTTTTCGGACCACGAATGTTTCCATGGTTCATTAATAATGTCAATGTTTTAATAAAGTTAATTTCTATTAATAATGTAATATTTATATAATTCTCTAAACCTACAAATCTAAAACCAATAGACTCTAATATTCTCTAATCAATTTGTATAACTAATACCGTAAAACTCGGAGCACGAATATTCGTTTTATTATATTTGGAGCACTTTTGCTATGTTTCATTAATAATGTTGATGTTATACTAACGTTAATTTCTATTAATTAACGTAAAATTTATATAATTCGATTAATAAGGTCATTTTTTTGGACTAACTTCAAATTATGACTAGTAATAAAGTGAGATTTGTATAACTCTATTAATAACGTAAAACTTGGAGCATGAACAATTGTATGACTCGATTTAGAGCATCAATGTTCGGATGATTATTCTATGAATAATATCATTGATTTTATAACAGTTTTTTTATTCATAGCTAATATTTGTATAATTCGATTGGTAACGTCGTTTTTTAGTAACATCAAATTTTGAATAATAATAACGTAAGATTTGTATAATTAGGTTAACAATGTAAAAATTGGAGCATGAAGATTCATAAGATCTTATTCGATTTGGAGGACGACTATTTGTATGATCCGAATATTCGATTAATGTCAATTTTTACTAATGAGCAAGCAACCTCCATGATTGATGAAATAGTCACAGTCACATATATAATAGATTAATAAAGTCATTTCTTCTACTAGTCCTCCATGAGTGTTTGTCGGCGACAGGATGAGGGGTCGTCGGCGGGAAGAGGGGTCGTCGGCAGGAAGAAGGGTCGTCGACGGGAAGAGGGGTCGTCGACGTGAAGAGGGGTCGTCGGCGGGAAGAGGGGTTGTCGGCGGGAAGAGGTTGTGATGGTGGTCGGGACTTGTCGACGGCGGCAACGACGGTAGATTCAAGTTACTAATAATATTATTATACGAAAGAAAAAAAACGGAAAGAATAAGAAAATAAAATTAAGTAATATTTACATAATCTGGAAAAATATTACCCATAATAATTTTTGAAATATTTCAAATTTCAAATTTAAATTTTAAAATTGGCTCTCAAAATATAACAAAATAGATACGTCTCATTTTCCACCGTTACCACGTGTCATGATGTAACTCGCAGTGTATAGAAGATTCTATACACCGAGTGTAACCCTAGCTTTTTCGGTTTGAGACCGGGCTTTAATTGACATATTTAACTCAGAAATTGGTTAATGGAGTAAATAAATAAAAGTATACCATCTGGGTTCATCCTAGTTATAACTTCGCTTCGCCGCATCAAATTCTAGCAAGCTCATGGGCAAAATCCTGCGCGGAGAACTAAACGGCTACCTACGGTGGTGCTTAATCTCACACGATTGTTGTCGGTGTTATTACCTCAAATAGGTCTTGCGTCTTAAGTTAAGAAGAGGGTTATGACAAGTTTCATGATAGAGTAATTCTTATTGATAATAATAATATTGTGAGGTTATGAATATAATTATCCTATATTTATAGTATCACAAAGATACCTAACTCAGCCTAAATATCTCGCTCTCAATATAATTTTTCCTAATATTATCTTAATATTATTCTCTTATGACTCCACATGAGATCTTATTGCCTAATAGTCTCACAACCTTTTTTTAACATTATTTAAATTGGTTGTAAGTACTTAGTCTTTAACTTAAACGGCCCGAATTAAGAATTTGTGTATTCCCTAAATACTACTCCGTATTTTTTTTTATCAAAAACTGTCGTAACCTAAGACGGCTTCACAATAGAATATAATAAAGGTGAAAATAAAAGTAGCTTATGAGACGTCTTTTAAATAAGACGGTTTTAAACAGGAATACACCACCTTTTACTCAGCTAGACACACACCTTCACTCCTTCAGGTTTCCTTTTTTTCTCTTCTTCTCTGTCACTTTCCTTACTGTTGGTGTTATTAATTTGTTCTCATGATCATAATTATCACGGACTTACCAGCAATCCATGTTTCCTTTCTCTATTAACTTAGCAGTATTGTTTTTTCCCTTTTCCCTTTAAAATTAGATTACTGTATGTTTTTGTAAAACTAACTGGATTACTGGTTTTGTTATTTTATATCAAAAGAAAAAACTCTACACTTACAGCTTTTGTTAGGAGAATATTACGGTATATATTGTATTATACCGTAATCGGAATAATATCATAATAAGAATAAGCTATCTTATATAGCCTATAATAGTTGATATGATTTAGATTGTGGAGTAATATAAATATCGTGCCATTGTAATCATTCGAAACACGAACGAGTGAACGAATAATACGATTTCCTTTATGAAACTTTCCCCTCTCGATTTCTAATGATAAAGACGATATATCATTATATAGTAAACTGACACCAAAGTAACTTGGGAAATACAATAATCTAATATCTTATACTCTAATAAGATATCATCCCATATATTATATTCTAACAAAGATATGTCGATAATTCGATATCTCAACAATATCTCAACATCCCCCTACAAACTCATGGCAATTTGCTAAAATTTTCACGAGTTTGCACAAAAAAAGATTCGATCTTCATCTTCTGCATCTTCATTAATCGTCTTTGTCTTCGTAAGGTTAGTAAAATAAACGAGTATAAGACTCGCTAGAAAAATCTTTTCGAACAAGAACGTTCAGCTTTTCGAACTTGTCGAATATGTGTTAATTTGTAGGAACCCTAATCGAACCTAACAAATTTCGATGATACGGAAAATTATCCGTGCATTTTAATATTTGGAGAACGTTGAGTTTTTCGAACTCCAAATTTCAGTTTTGCACCACCCTAAACGAAGGTGAAGACGATAAATCAAATTTCAATAGAAAAGGAAGAAATTGTTTCTTTGTTTTTGTTTTGATTTGTTATGGCAAAAAATTCTCTCGGGGATTTGATGATGAAATTATTAATTTGTAAAGAAAAACGCCACAACGCCACTTGCTTTGTTTATTGATTGAAAGCATTAATTCTTCATTTCTTTGATGGCTAAACTTTGCTTCTCTACTCATATATTGATCAGATCCCGCCGGTGGGTATGGTCATTAGGTTAAACACCCACCGGCAGGGTAGCGGAATGTATTTAAGACTCAAGAACCGAGAGGCTCTGATACCATATTAGAAATCGAGAGGGGAAAGTTTCATAAAGGAAATCATATTATTCGTTCATTCGTTCGTGTTTCGAATGATTACAATGTGTAGATATATATAATTACCACAATCTAAATCATATCAACTCATATAGGCTATATAAGATAGCTTATTCTTATTATATATTCTTCCGATTACGATATCTACAATATACAGTATATCCGTAATATGTCTCCTAACACTTCTTTAATAACTTGAATTTTACTGCATCCTATTAGATGTGTTATAGCCAAAATTTACAATTTTCCTACTTGAATATGTGGCATCTTAAGAGTGGTCCATCATGGAAGGAGTGGACTGATGACATGGAAAGAAAAGGTCAACAAACTAACTCCCCAAAAAGAGGAGTAGTTGAGAAAGAACAAGAGAGCATCCAGGGAGAACGCTGAGGAGGAACAGGTCAAAGGAAGCAACTATAAATAACAAGCTAAGACAAATCAGCTGGAACGAGTCAGCAGCTGGAACAGGTCAACAACAGCTTCCTAAAACTTAGGAGCAGTTGCATAAGAATATGAGACTTAACAGGCGGAACAGAGTTACGCAAATCCAGCCTCCTGCCAGGAGGAACGTTCCTCCTGCCAGGAGGAACATGAACCAGTCAACAACTAATCCCTTGAAAGCAGGGAGGTTGACTCGGCAGGCCGAACGAAGTAGCACGAACTCAGCCTCCTGTCAGGATCCTGCCAGGATCCTGCCAGGATCCTGTCAGGAAGAACAGGAATCAGTCAAATAACAAAGCCCGCAAAATCAGGAGCCGTTGAGGATTTTCAGGAGGATAAGCTGAAGAGTAACGGCAGAAATAATTAGGGTTTTGAAGGCATTAGGGTTTTGAAGGCTTATAAATACAGGAGATCCAAGGCATAAGAGGGCAACCTATTCAACACCATATTCAATCCAATACTACTCCATCTCCTAGAAAATAAGTCTCATTATCATTATTTGAAACTCTCAAGCATATTGTATTTTCCGTCAGGTTCTTTCTCATATCTCCATTAACAAAGCATAGTACAATATTTGGCGGGATTCTGACTCCCCCTGCGGTTTTTCCTGATTTGGGTTTCCGCGTCACCATTTTTGTGTGTCCTTTTTTCATTACTCTACTTTCATTGTTATTTTCGTCGTTACTTTTACTTATTTTTCATCCATATTCCATCACAAATCAGATATAAATTAACCCCCTTTCCAAGGCTAAAAAGAGTAGATCATTTTGACCCGTCAACGAACGATTTAATAGGTTTGGGTAATTTTTTACCAAAACAATTTGGCGCCCACCGTGGGGCAAAGTGATCAATTTCTATAGCGAAACTATCGTCTAGTCAATAGTCCACCGCGTGCCTGCTACGTTCCTGCTACAAGAAATCTGCAGACCTGGCCACCATGTTACCTCCAGAATCTGCCAGAGAAGGAACGACGAGTCTACCAGGAACCCCCAGTATGGTACCGGCAGAGGGTACACCAGCAGGGAATTTCAGCACAGGAGTGCAGGTCCAGAGCAGCCTATCTGGAGGAACCCTCAGGCACCCAAGCCCAACTCCACCAGATTCAAATACTTTGCAGGTCATCCTAAAGGAAATGAACACCCTGCACAAAGCCCTAGAAAACTTGCATAAGGACAACTTGGATTTGAAGGCAAGGATAGAAGCCATGGTACCCCCTCATCCAGCACCCATCCTGCAGAGCGTCCAGGCGATGGTTCCAGCAACCTATACGCTCCAGGAGTCAGCAGTATGTGGAGGACCAGGACAACACAGTCCCCCTGAGTTGGTTACAAGGCAGAATCTTGGAAGCTTAACACCCAATTATTCTCCCATGTTGACCAGCATGCAGGCTACCTCAGGTAACATTCTGTCTAGTTGTTCTCTTGGGGCTAACTCCTTCTTTGTTACAGGTACCTCCAGCCAGCAGGTACCGAATGAGCAGTTCAGGTCTATCACCAATGCAGCCCCTCTGTCCAGTATCTTTGCTAGCCAGCCCTACTCCGTGGAGCATGCCCCTGAAGGAACAGCGCCAGGAGGTAATCCCTTTGGCTTTGTTTCGCCTGTCTCTAACCCTTCTGCAGGAACAGGCGGACAGGTGGAACAACAGCTCCAGGAACTCAGAGACATAATCAAAAAAATACCTGGTATGCCGCGCCTCATTGAGAGAGCAGCCCTGCAGAGTTACGCAGACTCTCCTTTCGTGGACGACATAGCTCTTATCAATGTGCCTAAAGGATTCAAGCAACCCACAATGACGTTATACGATGGGACCGACGACCCGTCAGATCATATCAACCAATACAAACAGAAGATGATGGTTGTAACAGCCACAGGACCCC
>JAIUZE010008454.1:0-11227 GCA_022085475.1 Heliosperma pusillum | reverse complement strand
TCGTTTATAATACATTTTTCAAATTTGATTAACATCAAATTGGTTATAAACTTGTTAAAACACTTAAATAAATATTATACTCAAAACAAATAGAGTAATAAAAAATAGTGTTAAATTTCCAAAAGTAAGTTATAAATAAAAATTAAAAACAATACTCAGTCACTCATTTTACGGTAAGACATATAATTTTTATCAATTTTTGTTATTATAATTTTGGAAAATTCGCACGGTAACCCCAAGTTTGACTTTTAGCCGAAAAACACAAATTTTTTACTTGTAAACATTTGAGTGGCCATAAGTCGGTGTTACAAACTCAGAAAATGATTCAGAAAATTGTTTTTTAAGAGGTTGTAACCGCGAGTTATTGTCAATCAAAGTTTTTGCGGTATCATTATTGGGTATTTGGGGAAAAACGTCAAAGTTGTCGGCTACCGTGGAAATTTTTAATTATAATTTACGAAAAATTATACTCCCTCTTATTTAATCTTTTATTCCACTTTCGTTTTTGCACAAGAATTAAGAAAATACAGTTGGACCACATAAAACACGTTACCGCACACACAAATGAATTTGGACCACACAAAACACAGTACCCCACAACCAAAAAAGGATAGAGGGAAGAATTTCCGATTTACCAAAAAAGGAAAGAGGGAAGAAATGATAGAATATGAGGGAGTAATTTTTACCAAAAGAAATAAAAGAGAACCAAAAACAAATTATATACGTGTGATGTAGGTGATGGGCAAATGATACGTGTAAGAAGTAAATTCATTTTAGTGATTTCCCAAACCCCACAACATTATCCTCGACCAATTTTCTCCACCATTTTCATTTTTCCCATTACACAAAAAACTTCTACTGCGGCCATCTTTTATCATCTACTAATTCTAATCTCTCAGTTGCATGCCCAATGTTTGATGCTCCAATGGTGATGGGATAACCAAAGAATCATTGTCGGGTCTGTTATTGAGCTTATTATCAAGCTTCTTCTTCCGATCCTCTTTACTCTTAAGGTTAGATCTTCTTCCTAGTTCAATGTTAGATCTTAGTAATAAAATCTGGTTTTGGTTCGTCAATTGAAACCGTTGTAGTTGAAATTGTTTTCTTTGTATAAACGAAATAGATTGTTGTCATTGGAGTTGTTGTAATTACACAATATAATGGCTTGATAATCAATTTTTTGGTGAATTAATGGAGGAATGTGTGAAAATGTCCTTTTGTTGTTAGTATAGTTGTTTCATATTGAAAATGTCCTCGGGTACACAAATTTCATTATTTGCTCATCGGACTACTTTACTTTGTTATTTGAGGAATTCTGCAATCATTCGATGAACTTTAATTATAATGTGAAAAAATTGAATTGCTATATTATCGTGTACCGAGGAAGAGAATTTTAGTTTCATGACGGTTTAATTTGCAAATGGTTTTATGTATTATAAGCTCAGTTATGGTGATTTTGGTTCAATGATACTGGGGATGCTGCTATAATTCGGTGAACTTTAGGCAGGTGTTGTTCAATGTGTGAAAATGTCCTTTTGTTGTTAGTATAGTTGTTTCATATTGATTAAGCAGGTGTTGTTTGATGCAAATCGACTTTTGCAGTTCTGATTTATTGAGTTTAAAGATTGATTTGATTTGATTTTACTAAATTTTGGCAGATCTAAAAATTTTGGCTTCATCGGCATAAGGAGATTCCTAAGTGAGAAGATATGAATTATTTCTTGCATGAAGTCAAATTTGGTTAGTCCACTCTTCAATATTTAACAATTTTTATTTTGTTAGTTTCATTCTGATCTCATGTTACTGAATTTAATCTTCATATTTATCTTTTTGTTTGTCTAATCTCGGTTCCGATTTGCAAAAATTAAAAATATCAATGGCATTTTGTCCGTTTTGAAATTTCTTTCTTTCGTATTTACTCTATAGTTCATCATTGATCTCATGTTCTCCACTTTTAATGGGTTTGTAAATGCGAATTGTCATTCACACTACAAAAAAAAAAAAAAAAAAAAAAAAAAAAAAAAAAAAAAAAAAAACAAAAAAATTTGAGGAAGAACATATGATGTTCTTTCAATCTTTTTACTCATTTTTGCTGGGGTAGTTGGTCATAGTGGATATATAACTTTGAAAATAGGCCTTACCAATATTATGCTGAAACACAATGTTTTATGAAAGCTAAACCCGGTTGAAATAATTGTTAAAGTTAAACCAATTGAAATAGAGCAATGTAAAAGACGAAGTTCAGGTGGTAACACAATGTCACGAAAAAGTATTACTATCCAAAAACAACAATTTCCCAAAATAGTTCTCAAATATAAGTCAAATGAAATCGATTCACTTCTCTTTCTTGACCGCGGAGATTTTCTTTGTTGCAGAGCTTGCATCGCATGATTGAAGGTCATCAATTGGGATCATCCTTTTGAGAGGAGTTTTCTTTGGGCTATTGTCAGCTGACTGGGATTGATCCTCCTGCGAAAAATAGTAAGTTTTTATAAAATAACGATAAGTTAGCTATCAATACACAAATATTTTATGACATGATATATCGTAGATAAATCAAAGTTAGCCATAGAATGTGAAAAAGTTGGTTATTTGTTAACATGAAAATTTTAAATTATCACCTTTGAACTTTCAGCAGACATCAAGGGTGTAGGCCTCGATTTAAAAGAGTTAAACTCCGCCTACAAATACAAAAAAGTGATAAAAGTTAGGGTAAGTTCAATTATGTGATTAGGGATTGATGAAAAATGATTGAAACGTACCTTGAAAATTTCAGTATATCTTTTAAGCCATTTGTCCGCCATGTCGGGGTCGTCAGTCATACTTACCACGGTATACGATGTAAGACCTTGAAGAACATTATACTTCGCATGTATATTAACTTTGAAAACAAAGGACTTGTCAATGAACACCTCTAGCTCACGAGGTATATCTTGTGGATCACCACCACTCTATAAACAACAGGAGAAATGTATTAGGAAAAATTTCACTATTTTTTAGATAATAGTCGTAGTTGAAAATGGAAGAGAAAAATACAATGTTAGTGTTAAGACGATCTACCTTTACAACTTTTGATAGTATCTCAGAAGCTGATTGAGTGACGAATTGGTTCACTTGACTATCAAATACAACAAAATATACCAGATCATCAGAAGGGTCGGAAACCATAAATTTGATCTGGAATCTGCAGGTCAAAAACAGTTTATAATTTTAAATATGGTGATTGATTACAAAATGTTAAATTTTAAAATTTGATGTAATTTTCAAAGTTGTACCTAGCTACTCTAGATGTAAACCCATTAACTTGACCATCACAACCATCTCTAGAACAAATCCATCTACCCTTGTCATTTTTGGTAGCTTTAGCCCAACATAGCTTGCAGCTGTCGTAGTACCAACCAGCTGTGCAGTCAAGATCCACTATTTTTGCGTACGTGTAGTAATAGCCTTCCTGTAGTGAACAAATTATTTGACGTTTTAGTATTCGCATCACGTTGGAAAACAAAAAAACATCTATAGAAGAAATAAGGTGTTTTTCTTAAATTAAGACATGTGCAATAATTTACCTTCTCATTGTCTTTTATGTCGGTTATAGATTTTATTGTATCCATTGTCATGTCATCATTTTCGTCGTCGTCGGGAATGTCAATAATTTGCAAGGAGTTACTTGGGGCCGGAGTTGAAAGACTGAGTCAAATAAAGTAAGGGAAAGTGAGATATAGATGTAAATTACAGTGTAAAACCAAAAATTAGATACAATAATATGGATCTAATAAAATATTTCAATTGCTACCTTGGCTCAAATTCTTTGAGTTCTGGTATATCGGGATTGACATTAAAAAGTGTTGCATTGAAGGTTGTCTGGACACGCCACGTACCTAAACAATCATTATAGAAATTTAAATAAAAACTATAAACGTAAAATTTAATATAGTTTGATCATATCACGTATGAGTAATAGTACCTTCATATTTTTTTGTTTGAACACATTGGATAACAATGACTTTAGATAGATCTGGATTTGGAAGTTTGGAAATCATATCGGGTACTTGAACCGTGAAGGGTTCCCATAATGTGCATGAAAGCTTGGTTCCCCTACATTTCAAAAGATAATTTATTAAATTAAAATTTCTGATGTTGAAATAAGTTAGAAGTTCGTAAATAGTGATGAACTAACTGAAAATCTTCAAGCTTAATTGTCCGACAGATATGCTTGTTCGCAGTTTCAGTTATCGGACCAATCTCATAAAGTTTTCCTATAACATCTGCAAGTTTGGAATAGGTTGATTAAAAAATTAAGATAGAGCTAGCGCAAAAATAATAAGCTCACCCTAAAAAAAATCACAATTTTAGAGCAATACCTATATAATGTGTATGGGGAATTATACCATCCAAGATTTCATTGAAATTTGCAAACCGATAACCATGAATTGGAATTGATGGGTCATTTATCTTTTGAACTTTGCTTGAAAACTCAAACTTCAATCGGTAGGGATTAGGGGTTGCCTTGTCTAGGCCGGTGTTGTTGTCTACTGTTAAATTACGAATGGTGTACACTTCACCAACAATTAGTTGTGGACCGAAATGGGAAATCAATTGTTTCCTGATAGTAGCTTGGATAACATCATGCTGGTAAAAATACAAAATTGGAAAAAATATTGAGGAATCATATGTTAGATGAATCAATTTAAACAATTATATAAACATATCATTATTTACATTTTTTAAACTTATAATGGATTAAATAGAAAGAAGTTCCTGCCTATAACAGACACTTTTAAATAGACACTTTTAATGGATGAATGTATAACAGACACTTTTAAATAAGAGGTATAAATAATTATAAGAAAGTTGGTCGCAAAACATACATGATAATAAAACTGGTAAAAATACAGAATTCTGTTTTTTAATTATTTTTTTTAGTCTGTACTGTTACGTGAAATACTGGTAAAAATACAGAAGTTCGTCATGTATATCATGTTCTCTACTCTAAGATGGCTCTATTGTTACGTGAAATGGCTCTATCGGTATATAATCTAAGATAGCTCTACTTACAATTATTTTTTTTAGTCTGTATTGTTACGTGAAATACTGGTAACAATGATTGAAATAATAACAATTATATGTTTTTGCTGCTGTAAATCGATGCCTTAACAAATAATAACAATGATTGTAAGTCTACTGTAAATCGACAAATAATCTATTAAAATAGATTGAAAAAAAATAAAATAGAAATACCTTTGAATCAACAAATAATAATTCAATGGCATCGATCTTCTTCTTATCATCTTTATTGTTTTTGTTGCTAAATTCCGGCCTTAGACCATTTGTGAACAACCCTAACATTCATTTGAGTAAGTCGAACTCCATACTTGAGTTGACTAATAGTAAGAAGTGGTGTCATGGCCATTTGAGAATATTGGACGTTAATTTGTTGAGAATATTGAATAGATTTTAGTTGATTTTTTACAGGTTAATATCAATGGAACTTGATGAAAAAAAAGTGAAAGGGGATTTAAGGTAAACAAAAGAGGTGGGTGAGAATTTTGTTTTTTCAAGGAGTAGGGTTTCAAGAAGTCTCGTTTTTTGGTGTAATTTGGTGTAATTATTTTGTTAGTTTGTAATTTAAATAGACTGATAAGCATGCTTGTAAATTTAAAAGGCTGAAGAACATATAATTGATTTCTGTCTAGGAAATTGTAGGAGAAAGCCAATCAGTTTAAAAGTTTAAAAGGCTGAAGAACATCTAATTGATTTCTGTATATTTGACGTTTTAGCAATTGTTGGTTTTTCCACTTTGTTGAGCTAGTTTGATTGATGATGACAAGCCTAACTAATGTATGTTTCTTAGTTAAGTTTTCAGGAAATCTCAAGTCTCCAAGCAAGAATAATCTCCAACCAAGAGTAGATGAAGAGTTGAAATGCCCAAGAAGAATTGAGTTGTAAAGAGTCGTCTATTGTAAAGGTAGTAGAGTATGGTACTTACAAATGCAACAGTCTTGGCAACCGTTACCTCACTTGTTCAGTGTAACAGTGAGGACGACTGTTGCACATGTCTGAAACTTTTCAAAGACTTTCTAAAACAAATCTTCCTGCTGCTTTTGAAAAGTTACTTGAACCATTCTTGAAATGATTTTGAACGTGATTTGAAGGTGATAAGAAGGAATCATTTGAAAGTGTTTTTCCTCATTTGCACAAACAAACTTTTTCTCAAAAAGAAAAGCAATGCTTGGCTTGTTCCCAAATGAGTTTGTCATCTTATGACTTTCACCCAAGGGTAAAATGTTTCCTGCATCTTGAGCAGCACACTTCTCTGAGACATTTTGTCACTTGTGAAAGCTTTGTGCAGGACATTCACTTTGCCCACTTGCTTGAGAATGGACTTTCTCAAGGCCCTTCTTTAACCTTTTCAAATCACTTCTTCCTCTATAAATAGAGAGCACACCTCTCTCATTTCTTCAAGACTTTCCAGAGAAATCAAACTTACTGCTTTGCAAATTTTCTTCAAAGTTCTTAAGCTTTTAATCTTTGCAAACTTTCTTCAAAGTCTTCAAAAATTACAGACATGACAACTGTTGCGTTAAGTATTGTATTCTTCTATCTAGAATAGTTAGATCTTAATGAATTCGCCTTCGTTCTTTCCACAAGAACAAAATCAGGGAATTTGATCTTGTAACTTTCTTAGAAGAAGAGTCGAGTTTAAGACGGAGTAGTCTTGAATTCATTTCGCAACCGGAGTAGGTTGTTGGTCCTTTTTATTGTAAGGGTCTTAGGTAGTCGGAGTAGATTACTTAATTGAATCAATAAGAAGAAGATTGGACGTAGGCCTTTCAAAATGGCTGAACCAATTCAAAACTCCTGTGTTATTTTTCTTGTTTGTTTAAATTCCGCTGCACTTTTCTTTACTTGTGTATTTCGCATTTCTGTCTAGTGCAACAGTCTCGGATACTGTTACTTTCGTATTGTAGCCTTTACCTCATCTGCTAAAACGAACAAGTAACAGTCAGACTCACTGTGACATTCACTTTACAGCAACTTTATATCTTAGCAGTACACTCTTGATAACCTTGTTCATTCAGTGTATCCATTTGTTCTTCTTGACAACTATCAACTTTCTTTAAACAATAAAGATTAAGTTGAAAATTTTAAAGTGGTACCTAATTCACCCCCTCCCCCTCTTAGGTACTTGGAATCCAAACCCTTCAATTGGTATCAGAGCCTCGTGCTCTTGATCGAGGCTAATCGCCTTTGAGTTGGATTCTAGGCCTATGGATTCCTCAAAACACTCCAAGATCCCGGTCTTTACCGGTGAGAATTTTGGATGGTGGAAACTCAAAATGGAACACTACATCAAAAGTATTGATTACCAATGTTGGAAAATCATCAAAGATGGACCACTCATTATTGAAGATAAGGACATGATGACGGGATATTCTACGGTCAAACTCGAAAGAGATTACAATGAAAATGATTTTAAATTGGCCGAGAAAAATTCCAAAGCCATGACCATTCTTCAACGATGTGTTGGTGAGGAGGAAGTGAGTCGTATATCCGGTTGTACGACGGCTAAACAAATATGGGACGTCCTTGAACTCGCACACGAGGGAACCATACAAGTTAAGAAACAACGTATAGACCTTCTCATAAAAAAATATGAGATGTTCCATATGTTGAAGGATGAGTCCATCAATAGTTTAGCCTCTCGATTTTCTAGCATTATTAATGAGCTTAAAAGTCTAGGAAGAACTTTCGAGTCCGAGGACATCATTCGAAAAATTCTTCGTAGTCTTACCGCTAAGTGGCAACCAAAAGTCACCGCTATTGAAGAGGCTAGAGACCTAACCACATTAACCTTTCATGAACTAATGGGGTCCCTAATTGCACACGAGTTAAATCTCGACAATGCTCCTAGTGAGACCTCAAAGGGAAAAGGACTTGCTCTTAAATCCACCTCAAGTGATGAGGAAGGAGAAGAGGAAGATGAATTTGCCATGTTCTCAAGAAACCTTGTTGGGATGGTCAATAGCCAAGGATTCAAAAATTTCAAGGTGAACCATGCTAGAAAACGATTTCCTAAGAGACGACCGAGTTCCGCTATGGGATGTTTCAAATGTGGTGACAAAGGTCACTTAATTAAAGAATGCCCAAAATGGAATGACATCAAATCTAAGGATAGAAGAGACACGGCCAAAAGAGAACTCAAGCATAAGGTCATGTCCGCCATTTGGGGCATGTCCGACTCCGAGGACGATGAACCCATCGAGGAGCAACTAGATGCTAAAATGTGTTTGACAAACAATCTCAAAAATAAAACACATAAACTTGCTAGGAGTGAGTCTCTTAGGTGTCTTATGGCACATCCGGATGAATCCGATTCCGAGTCCGACAATGAGGTAAAATATCTTAAGGCTAAGGTTAGAACTTATTCCAAGGACAAGGTGTGTAAGTTACTTGATAAGTTGTTTGACAAGTGTCGTAACCAAACCGAGAAACTTGATGTCATGCAAGATCAAATAGAGGAGATTGCTCAAGAAAACGTTCTTCTAAAACAGGAATTGAATGATACAGACACAGTGACTGTTACCTCTGAAGTTGAGACTGAATTTAAGAGATTAAGGAAATTAAACAAAAATCTGACTAATGAACTTGATCTCCTTAAAACCTCTAGCTCTAACTCTACCCCCTCTGATCTTGAAGAGATTAACACCTCCTTAGTCTTCCAAATTTCAAAAATCTCAAAGGAGCGTGATGATCTCATCAAAGATCTTGAGTTGTCTAAAACTGAAGTAGTCGACCTTGAAGAAAAAGTTGAAAGTCTGAAAGTCACAATCCCTCTGTCTGTTGCCTCTGACATTGAAAAGCAAAGCTCATCCTCTCATGATCTTGTCAAAACTTTAACCACTGAGAATGATCGACTCAAGGTTGATCTCAATGCCTTCAAAGGGGAAATTAGAATCCTTCATGAGAAACTTGTTAACATACAACATGAAAAAAACAAGAATTGCTCCTCCGACCCTAAGGTCACTCAATTGAACTTTTGCATCTCCAACCTTAAGATTGACATTGAACAAAAAATCAACACCATCATTGACTTAAAATCTAAATTTGTTGTGATAAAAAATGATTTGGACATTTCTAAGGAAAAGAACAAGTTGCTTTTGGCTAAAATTGAGAAACTTGGCAAGGATCTTAATGAAGCTAAACATGTGTCTAAAAAATGGGAAGGAAGTCAAAATGTCTTGAATTTTCTCACTAGTCAATCCAAGAGGTGTGATAGAGTGGCTGGTCTGGGTTTTAAATGGAACAGTCAGTCGCACTGTTACATTCAAAAACCAGATCCTAGCAAAACTGACTTCCGAAGAAGGAAGTATGTTGGTCTTCCTGAATACATCATTTGCAACTATTGTGGAAAAACTGGTCATGTCTTTAATGCTTGCAAAAAGAGACATAATGACATTGAAAGAAATATTAAAGTTGTTAAGCAAATATGGATTCGGAAAGATCTCCTTAAGCAAGTTGGTGGTAAGAAGGGACCCAAAATGATTTGGGTTCCTAAACTTAAAGTCTAATCTCTTGTAGGGCTTGGTGAGAGGCGGCCGCAATTGGTACTTGGATAGTGGATGTTCTCGTCACATGACGGGAGACAAAAGCCAATTTCTCTCACTTGAAGCTTATGATGGTGGCACGGTAACGTTCGGTGACAACAAGAAAGGTGAAGTAATAGGCATTGGAAAGGTTGGTAAGTCATCGTTACTTTGTGTCGACAATGTGCGGCTTGTCAAAGGTTTGAAGCATAATCTCCTTAGCATCTCTCAATTATGTGACCGTGGTAACTTGGTCGAATTTAGTGCTAGTCTTTGTCGAATCATTGATGCCACAACCCATGAGGTAATACTTGAAGGTAGACGAGTGAAAGACGTCTACCTAACCGATTTAAACACTTTATCCGGACATACTATGTCTTGTATGAGTGTAATGAAAAATGATCCTTGGTTGTGGCATAAACGATTTGGACATGTAAGTACTAAGACTCTCAATACTCTCAAAAGACTTGACTTGGTTGAAGGATTTCCTAACATAAAATTTGATCTTGATAAAATTTGTGATGAATGTGCTAAATGCAAACATGTTAGAAGTTCCTTCAAATCGAAAAAGGTTGTGAGTACCTCTCGTCCACTACAACTCTTGCACATTGATTTATGTGGACCCATGAGAACCCGTAGTAGAGGAGGGAGTCGCTATGTGTGTGTCATTGTTGATGATTATAGTAGATTTGTTTGGGCATTGTTCTTGAGTTCCAAAGATGAGGCATTTGATGAGTTTTTAATTTGGTTGAAAAAGATTCAAAACAAACTTGATTTAAAACTTGTTTCCATTCGAACCGATCATGGAACCGAATTTGAAAACTCATCATTTGGTGCTTATTGTGATGACAATGGTGTTGATCATAATTTCTCCGCCCCAAGAACTCCTCAACAAAATGGCGTTGTTGAACGCATGAATAGAACTCTTGAAGGCATGGCTAGAACCATGTTATTGTGTAGTAAGCTTCCTCGAAACTTTTGGGCCGAAGCGGTAAACACCGCTTGCTATATACATAATCGAGTCATGGTAAGAAGTCTACTCAATAAAACACCATATGAATTACTACGTGGAAGAAAGCTCAACATTTCATACTTTAGATGCTTTGGTAGCAAATGTTTTGTTCACAACAATGGTAAAAATAATTTGGGTAAATTCGATCCACGTAGCGATGAAGCGGTTTTTATTGGCTATTCTAATCATAGCAAGGCCTACAAAGTTTACAACAAGAGGACTATGTTGATTGAGGAAAGTGTACATGTCATTTTTGATGAATCTAGTCTCTTTGAGCAGGTACAAATTGATGAGGAAGATGATGAGTTCGAAATTGGGCTTGTGCGAGAAGACTTTGTGTTTAATCAAGAAGAAACCTTGAACAATTCGAATATCATTGACCAGCAACAGACGCAGAGACTGTTACCTGCTACAGACAGCATCAACTCAGGGGAAATCAACAGTAACTCTGCTACTGCTTCTACCTCCCAGAATGTAACAGTCCCTCTGACTGTTGAACAGGGAGAGTCCTCCAACTCTGATGAAGGACCAATATCCGACCAGGAAGTAACAGTCACTCAGACTGTTGCTGTTGAAAGGGAAGAAGTCCCTTTCGTGCCAAAGAAGTGGAAACATCAAAACTCACATCCTT
>JAIUZE010008451.1:0-10646 GCA_022085475.1 Heliosperma pusillum | reverse complement strand
CTTCTTCTTCTTCTTCTTCTTCTTCTTCTTCTTCTTCCTATGGCTCTTGCGATTTTGTTCTTTTTCTTATTTTCTTTATAAATCATATTTCAGTCTTTCATATAAAACGTTTCGTTCTCGACCTAAATTCCTAATAATTCGATATTAGCGAGTTTTCGTCTTTAACTCAAATCTGGGTCTTGGAAATTCGATTTGTTCATATCAGGTCTCTAGAATTCATTATTGATACAAATTATAGTAATTAATATATTAAACCACTATTACTCGAGTTATAGGGCAATAATCGATCGTAAATATGCCAAAGAATGTTAAGTGCTCGCGATTGTGACTTTACTGTCAGAATTCAACTCAAGAATAGACGCAATGAGCCTTGCGCCTCTTCCGTGTTCATTGGGTGTTCGATTTGTTCATATTAGGTGTTCGATTAAAGAGCTTCCTAATACGTACCCTGACCCCTTACTCAAGATATCTATGAACATCTGTGTTCATTGGCATCCACGAGAGTCATTCTAGACATAGAATTCTTAGGGTAACGAGTTCTTAGTGTTCATGTCATTACTTTTTGTCTTGACATGGCATAAAGTATTCGAATTGGTGGCGACTCCACAAATGCGTATTTTTACGCTTGTCCTTCCCAAGCGCGCCCCTTCCGTGGTCCCCCGTATACCACATATATTAGGCCCTTAAATAGGCATTTCAGTTGAATACAATTGAGTTCTTGTGTCTAGGAACATATCTCAACTAACCATAATAAAACAAACTTCATAAATACTACATTAGGACAAAGGAAATAAAGAGAAAAAGAAAAACCCAGTTTGGATTATTGTGCATGATTTTATGTTGTGCTACATGGCTTCTTTGAGGCTTAGGATGCTTCCGACTTGTTGGAAGTTGGCTTCCTTGGGTCTGATACTTCTTCAGATAACACCTAGACCCATTTCAGATGGTCTTTGCTTGCACTTGAACCCGTATCATAAGTATTAACCTAACTGCAACAATATTGTTCTTCTATTGCCTAGTTTTAGGACTAACTACTGAATACTGGATAGATGCTTGAATTGAAAACAACTAGGAAGCCTGATGTACATAGTTAAGGATTGTTGCTTGTTAGACCTAGGCTGATGAGGATACAAGGCCAGCTAATGACAAGAACCCCTACATCAGGCTACCTGACCTGGTCCTAATGGTTATTGATGAGCCTGGGTTGGGTGGTTTATGTTGGAGTAGGTGTCTTCCACAATAGTGCGACACATAATAAATCTCATTAAGAAATATAATTGGGATATTTATTGACTATATATATGATTAGTCAGTTGATTAACGTAAATCAATAACGGTTGGCTGACTAGAGTTTGAGGTTATTGTCGTATGACGGCGGTGATCAACTGATCCCTTTCGGTCACACCTATAGGATGAAATCCAAATATTATCTAATTATTTATATATGATACAGTTCATTAGTCCAATACATATATTTGATATGTACGAGAGTTAATTATTAGAAATTGAGTTAAGAACTCAAATTCGATTAAGTTTATTTTTCAATTATGCGATAATTGACTAATAACTTTATATCTTATTTAATATGATTAAATAAGATTTAACTTAGTAATTAATCGTTAAATTACTAAATTAGTTGAGGTTTTGAGATAGAGGTAATTAGTTAATTATATTTACAAGGAGTTGTAAAATAAATTAACTAAGCATTGTGGGACCCATTATATATTGATATAATGGTAAAATATCACTTAAAATGTTAAGTACATATTATTTATTTATTTGTGTCATATAATTGTTATATGATCAAATTAACACTTAATTATATAAGATAATTAAGCATATGATTAATAAGTATTTGTGGGACAAATATCAAAAATCAAAATAGACCAAATAAGGCCTCACATGGCCGGTCAAGTATGTAGTGGTGAGGTGATGATGGTTGCTTTTGTTCATGCTCACAAGTCACATGTGATTATGACATGAATAGTAACCTAAAATCATTTCATTCAACACTACACTCTACCACTTTGCATGTGAATTAAAATAAGAAAAATAAGTCCCTTATGAGGCTTACCATGACCGGGCATATTGCCTATAAAAGGGCAATATGGGTGTTCATTTCATTTGTTCATTCTTGCTTATTTTTTCATACATCTCTCAAAAACTCATCTTCTCACTAAACTCTCATAATACTAATATTTACTAAGTATTACTAGTGTAGTAATATATACTAATATTAGTAGCATAATATCTATCTTATTATCTAGTTAATAATAAGAATAGATTATTTGGTATCATCTTGGTGCAACTTGAAGGAGGTCTTCTAGTTTGGAGATTGCTCTTGTTCATCCATATTTATAGCTCAAAAACAACAAAAAGGAGTTCTTGTTGTGCCCATTTAATTTCCAATTCAATGTGAGGAAATTTCTTCTTTTATATAAATGTCTTTATATTTGCATGCTTGTTACATAGATCATTAAATACTAAATTAACAAGTAATTTAGTAACTAATTAGAGGAGTCTAATTAAGGTCTATGGACTTTCAGTTTACTTGCTCTTGCCTGTAACCTGGTTACAGCAGGCTCATGGCTTGGGTAGTCCTCATGAGCTCCAGCGCCAAGTCCCCTTCTTGACTAAGTTTTGGCCCAAAATCTTCACCAGTGTTCTCATTATCTGAATCACCGAAGTAAGGCTCAAGATCACCAACTTTAATGGTTTCATGTACCTCATATTCACCTGGACGATTGAGCTTACATGCATTAGACACAACCTTATCAATTATTTCAAATGTCCCTTATGCCCTAGGCATTAGTTTGTGCTTTCTTTTATCAAGAAACCTCTCCTTCCTCAGATGGAGTCAGACCAGGTCACCAACTTCAAATTCTCTAGACTATTTAGGACCTTTTTTCTGGCCTGATAACTTACACTGGTCCTCTCAATCTGTTTTCTGACCTGAGAATTGATCTTTTGCATCTGTTCTAACCTTTGTTTGGCATGATAGTTGACAACTTCCCTTCTAACATGAGCCATGTCTGTAGGCATCAGAGGATTCTCACCATAAAAAATTTCAAATGGACTTTGACCTATGCTGCTGGAGGGTGCTCCATTGAAAGAAAATTCAGCTGCAGCCAGCTTGAGATCCCAATCCTTAGTGGATTTAGCAACTGTGCACCTAAGAATCATTCTCAGAGTTTTGTTGGTTACTTATGTCTACCCATATGTCCGAGGATGATAGGTGTTAGTACCTGATAAATCCAGCATGACCTAGAAGCTACAGTATCAACTTAATTTAACCGGGGCATAAACTTAGGTGACCTTCCAGGCATCTTTGCACCATCCAGGATAGGACAATCCAAGTCAGGTTATAAGAAGATAGCTTGACATGACAAATCAAGCATAAGCTTACCTCGAACCTATTACCCCAAGCAACCTAACGGGCTAATCCTATCACAACCAATTATCCCTACTTTCAAGGAAGACCATTTCCATACTTCTTACCTCCCAGGAAACCCACCTCACATATAAGAAGGTCAACAAGTTGGCTGCCAAGATAACTTCTACATTTATGGGAAAATATCTTCACGTCCTCAGCAACCTACATACACGAACTCAACAACTCCAGTAACCAACTAAAGCACAAATAACCACCTGGACCCAGTCAACCGTGTAAATAGGGCACATTTCCTATTTATTAGCAACGTCTCTAATTTAATCTAGAGACGAGAGGATGGACGAATATAAATAGGCATAAAACCTCCATCACAAGAAACACAACACTCTACACTTCTACTAATCTTATCGCCATTGTATTCAATTAAGTGTTAACATTGCAACCATCCTACCTATATAGTGAAATTCCTCTCCTAGCTTGGCCCCCATGGTTTTTTCCCTTATTCCCAGGGTTTTCCACGTAAAAATACTTGTGCCATTTGTTCATAAATTTATTTTTATTATTTGTTGTTCTAGGAGAATTGTTGTTTGAACTAGTTACTTTGCATTTCTATCCTGGCCGGATTAATCAAACTGAGGCGATAAATCCTGCTAAAATAATTGGCGCCCACCGTGGGGCATCT
Organism: Heliosperma pusillum; assembly: GCA_022085475.1. NCBI lineage: Eukaryota > Viridiplantae > Streptophyta > Magnoliopsida > Caryophyllales > Caryophyllaceae > Heliosperma > Heliosperma pusillum. The sequence goes on along the minus strand of JAIUZE010008451.1, from coordinate 6,573 downwards.
AATTCATGAACAACCAAAAAATCTCCTATAAATTCCTTACAAAAGTCTATTTTTCAAAAAAAAAAAATGGTTAATCCCTCTGTCGAACAACAATTGGAGGCAACCAATCAACAACTTTAGGAAATGGAGCAACTAAAGCAGAAAATGGCTCAGGCTGAAGCTGAAGTCCTCAAACTAAAAGAGTCTGAAGCCAACTTGAAGCAAAAACTGGAAAATAAAGCATAAGGCTCCTAATCGAGGATCCAGATGGGAACACCTTTCTCATCCATCATCAAAAACCTGGATTTTTCCAGCTTTGAATCCTCTAATGGTGACAAAAATATAACTATAGAGTCAGATGATGAAGATGATCAAAGTGATACGAAGACTCCTGACAAGACTGAGACTGCAATTATGTTAGTTGTAGTCTCGGAGATTCAGAAGCTGCACGACAAGATAGAAAAAATTCTTGGAATCCCTGCTACCATGGAGGAAGCCACCCTGGAATCCTATGTTGACTCACCCTTTTTGGATGAGATAAAAAGGGTAGATCTACCAAAGAAATTACTTGTCCCATAAATCAGAACCTATGATGGTACAACATATCCACAAAATCATGTAGCTTTCTTCAAGGAATGAATGTTGGCTGCATTTATTCCAACTAAACTCAGGCAAGTATGTATGTGCAAGGGCTTTGGCACTACCCTGGCTGGTGCTGCCCTGCAATGGTACATTAACTTACCAAATGGAAGTGTCAAATCCTTCGTTGATTTGATAAACAAGTTCAACCAGCAACTTGCTAGTAGCCGGGAACTTGAAAAGAGATCCAGTGACTTGTACCGGAACAAGCAGAAGTCAGATGAAAACCCTGCGAGTTTTCCTGGCCAGATTCAACAAAGAGAAAGTATCCATTCGTAGGTGTGACGTGGGAAAATATGTGGAAGCATTTAGGCAAGGATTACTGCCCGACATTGATCTCTATGTGGATATGACCAAATATCCCTGCCATACCTTTGAAGATGTCCAGGCGAAGACACTAACTCATATCAGACTAGAGGAAGACAAAACCTTCAAGTCAGAATCATAGCTGGTGGAGACTACGACAAGTCCAACCGAAAGAGTAATATTTACAGAGGAAATCACTCCAGGCCTCCTCCATATTCCATGCCATCCGAAGTCAACTTTGCCCAAGAGTAACGAGGTAATCCCTTTTTCTTCCCAACTATCCAGGAATATAACTTCTATGTTGATATTGCAGTACTCATCAAAAGACTCGACAATATGGGCGACATAGTCAAGTGGCCCAGGAAGTCAGAGAATAACAACCTTAGGAAGGACACAACCAAATTGTGTGATTTCCATATGGATGTGGGATACTCAACTGAAGAATGCTTTGGACTACGAAAACAAGTAGCCTACCTAATAAAGAACGACTACCTAAATTACCTTCTCAAAAAAAGAGACAAGCATACAAGTCAGGATCGAAACCAGAAGCCTGAACTTGATTTAATTTGCCGCCCCCTCCACCGATCTATGAAGTCAAGTTTATCAATATCAAAGAGCCTTACAAGACCTCCTTAGTACTTCAGGATGCTACCATCTCAGTTGCCCCAGGTAGTACATATCAGATCAAGCGATAAAGAAACAATACTTTATTAACTTAATGGTTTAACTGAAATACATACTCCCAAACTAGACCGCATACCGTCTAAAACAACATCCAAATACTAAAAAGTGTTAAAGCAATATGAACGAACTTAAGTATATGACTCCAAAATTCTAAGCGGAAGCTAAGACTCGATGTAGTGATCCCAGCCTCATCCCAACGCAGCTTACAGATTACCTGTGATTACTTGTTCACCATTCCCCAATGGATCACAACAGTTTGTAAAATAATAACGGGGTTAGTAATCGTATATAACGACCAATGTACTAGACAAGCACAAAGGAAAGAGAAACTGGAGGGCCACCACAGCGGTCACCTCAGCAGACTCTGGTTAACATTCCTGCTCTACACAAAAACCACCAATTGACCCTGGACCGCATCCACAAGCGTCGAAATTCCATCTCACCGCAGCCAGACAAACCCGGAACATTAATGTGCACATCCCCCAAGTAGCGGGATAATTACCAAAACGAACTCGGGGTGTGATCCGTCTCCTAACGGAATCACCAATTCAACCAGTAACCATAGTAACCATCGTAACAACTCAAATTCCTACCCCGAACTCTATCATCATCATCATCATCATCATCATCATCATCATCATCATCATCATCATCATCATTATCATCAAACAATCAAGTATCATACAATATCTCATCACATCAATTAATATAAGCAAATAGTGAGTAGGGAAACCCTACCTTATGGCAACTCCGCAATCCAAAAAGCAGTTATTCAAAATTCTTCTTCAATGAAGTCCCCTCCCAATCAACAATAAGCATACAATCAATATTCTACATAATCTCTTTTTCCTCCAATTAAATTAGGGTTACAATAATACGTACCAATCACAAAGTATAGATACTTACCAACGCAATCAACAAGGTAGCAAGAGATCGGATCCGACACGAGAAGATAAAGGAAGTTCTTGAGAAATTAGAGAGAGTTTTTTAGAAGAAAAAGGGTGTGCTTGAGAAACGTAATGATAATTATGAATCCTAATCCCTCTTAATAATCCTTCATCAACCGTCCGACTAATACTCGAAACCCGTCGTACTCGATCGAGTACAACATGTACTCGGTCGAGTACAACTTATTCGGTCGAGTGTCTAACTCACTCGGCCGAGCACAAGAACAGAATGCTATTTCAAACGACAGACCAATCTACTCGGTCGAGTGGACTATACTAAGTCGAGTACCTTATCCACTTGGTCGAGTAAGATTTACTCGACCGAGTGCCAACTACACAGAAATACGGAGTATTACAACCTTCCCTTCTTAAGAACGAACTTCGTCCTCGAAGTTAACAACTCATACTCATTTCTCAAAACACAACACAAGACACATACACACAAACCAAACACCATGAACTCTAGCCAAACTCCCAACATTCCAAACACAAGGACTCTGCAAATCACATATCAACTCGAAACAAACCAACACCAAGTCTCCATCGGACATAGTAAGACCAATGATAAGACGAACGTCTCACAAAACTAATACATGTTATTACATTCTTCCTTCCTTAAAAATGAACTTTGTCCACGAAGTTCAGACCCTCATTATAAACAAAAGAAACCAAGCATTAAAGCTAACACTAGCATCATCATATACTAAAGGTACCCTCAAAAACTGTCACAACCCAATACAACCACCTAATCCAAAACTCCAACAATACATACATTGGCCCTTACCACATAAAAATTTCCTCCACAAGACATTCAAACTAACACTTATCAACACTCAATACATAGCACACATAGCATACACATCTTTTCACCTCAGATGGCACACATCCCTTTTCACCTCATAACCTTTCATTACATTAACATACGTACATCACTAAAACTAACTCATCACCACCATGCCCAACATTAATAAATCAAACTACCTTATAACCTATAACAAAAATGTGATGCTGCAATTCTACCTCCCTTAAAATGAACTTTGCCCTCGAAGTTGAGGACGAAGTTCACCCACACTCCAACAATTAACATTATTACTGTCATCCATGCTCTCATACTAATAGTTATATACCTTCACGTAACAAAAGCTGATCATCACCATATGTAACACCCGCAAATGTACCCTATTTTTATAGTAAAAATATTTTACGGATACTTTTCAGCGAAATTTAGTTTTAATTTAGAATTTAATTTTCCGAGTCGAATTTAGAATTTCCGAGTTCGTATTTGGAATTTCCGCGATATTCCATGTGAATCCCGTCTTAAGGCGACTTTGACTTTTTCTTGACTTTTCTTTATACATCTGATACTACCTCTTTAACCCATTTCATTCCAACACAACTCAAACATTTCTTCTTCCTTAAGAAATCCCAAAACCCTTGCCTCCATTTTGATCCAACCTTAGATTCGTCATATTTCATTCGTTTCTTGCTCAAATTCACGTAAGTTTGTCTTATTCTTCCCCTCTTAGCTTCCTCTATCCATTTTTGGTAATAAAATTACCGTCTTTCTCGCTTTTTAAATTATCCGTCTTTCTCAAGGTAAATGATATTCATCTTTTGTTATTTAATTGTAAGTGGAGACTTTCTAGAAATCGATTAAAGACGCGAAAAGGTAACGGTGAAGGGTTACTCGATATCATTTACGTGTTTTACATGCTTTATATGTTAGAATTCGTATTTATAATACGATTAGTAAGCTTAGGATTTATGTAATTGATGATGATTGTTGTTAGTTGATGATTGTTGATGATGAATATTGATTGTTGATAGTTAATAGAAGTAGATTATGAGAATTGGAAATGATAGAGTTGTGTATGTTGCTCACGGGTTGATGTTGTCCCAGCCGGGTACCCGGTCGCCGGTCCAACTGACCGGCTGGAAATCTCACTGCACCGGCCCTTTTGCGTAGAATGATCATATCTCCTTCTTTACTTGCTTGTTTTGGGCTTTTGACCTATCGTTGGAACCGTAAGAGGATACGCTATCACCTCAACTTGGAATTTCTGCATTTGCATATCTAGAACTCTAGTTATGACCGTTTGAAGTGGACCCTTGTTTTAGTTAGTTTCCAAACTTGTTGTTTTGAGATAAGATCTATGTTCCCTATTTTACTATGCTTCTTAAACTTGGTCTAATGCTTATGTAATCATGTATTGTTTCATGTTTATCAATGTTACATTTATATCATACTTATATCACTTTCCCCTTTGTTTTTCTCATGATCCTTTGGTCCCAGCCGGGTAGCCGGCATCCGGTCCCCTTGACCGGCTGGGACACCTTGTATTTTCAATTTGGTTTTCATATGATGGTTGGCCTTAGCCGGGTGACCGGCAGCCGGTCCACCTGACCGGCTGGCACCTGCTGGACTTCGTTTGTATTTCTTGTTTACGATTTAATTTATAATAGTTCGCATGGTTCGTTTATCGTAAAAATTTACGTAGTGACTTATAATATTAATGTTTCGAATATATGATATTTCATTCGCTTGTATCACATGTTTTGTGACGGTTTTTGGTATGTCCCCCTTTGAGTCGGTTTTTAGAAATAATACGGTTTGAGCACTATTTTGTCTTATGCTTTGTACTCTCATTCCCTTGGCTACCTCCACATTCGTAAGGCTGGAATGTCGGAACAGGGAGGTATCCTACTGCTTACTTGCATGTGTAGTGGGCATACGACGACTTTGTTGGGAGTTGAACGCATTGCGTTGATCGACCCGGCCGTCAAATGTTGTGTACTTGCGAGGTGGTGTTATTTGCATGTAGCGTACCGCTTGTTATGTGGCTCGAGCTCTTTTCCGCCTCTTTCGTGAATTATTCTACCGAATTTGGGGTACTCGGCGTCATTTGATTGACCGAGTCTTGGATGCGAAACGTTTATCGCATGTCGAACTGGAAAATGCGATTCCGAGATTCTGGCTAGATTTAGACTAGGACCGTATTATTATCGTCGTCCTACCGGAGGAAATTAGTCCACATATACGAAATGTGATCGTGTATGCGTTCAGGGAAATGTTTATCTCGTGGATGCCTGTTAATCATACTTGCCATGTACACGGTGCTAGTGCGTTTCATTTACCGTGAGAGATGTCGTCTTTTGTGTCGTCGTTCTTGAATGCGTGATTTCATGACTTATTATTCATGGTCATTGCGTGATTGGGCATCGTCAATGTATTGGTATGTTTGTATGGATGATAATATGATGGATTTATTGTGATCATCGCATGACTTGGCATGGTTTGTTTGTCGAGTCTCAATCTTATCAAACTTATACCGCTAAAGGTGAGATGCAAGCCCTAGTGAGCGTATTCGGTTGCCTAAGAGTGTCTTCCCCGAGTCTTTGTATAACATGATGGATTCGGACTTGTACTTCTTATGCTCTTATCATTATTAATGCATTGCCTATCTATCCTTATCGTATTTCACATGTATAGCTATATATGCATGCTTCTATTTTGTATTTCCTTTTATGTACGTTTAATGTGATATGGCTGGGAGAACCCGGAGTTACTCCCCACTGACTGTGGCGTTCATGTTTTTCATGGATGAACAGGTTGCTTGATTGGATGGCTTTTTGCTTGTGGTATTTTGGGTTAGGGTGTGAGCTAGCGGGCGTTGTCCCTGGATGAAACACCTCTAGACGTTGTTTAGCTAGTTGCTAATTACTTTGTCTTTTGTTAACACTTTGAGAGACTACGTCTCTTGTGGTATTTTTATTTAGTTTGTAATATTTTGACACTCCTCGTATTTTTCTATCTTGCATGTATAAAGGTTTTTAAAATACCGTATTTTCCGCTATATAATTCACATGCTTGTATGTTGTATATTTCCGCATTCGCGAGGGTTGTCACAGTTGGTTATCAGAGCTTAAACGCTCCCGACGCCACAAACGTGAACCCGAAAACTTAATTACTTGACCTTGAATAAGCAATGAGAGCTGGGTAGACTTAAGGACCTAAGGT
>JAIUZE010008450.1:0-15195 GCA_022085475.1 Heliosperma pusillum | reverse complement strand
AAGGCCTCTTTGGCCGGTCACTTTAAGCCATATATGGCTCTTATTTTGCTTCTTTTACTCACATGCAAAAGACTTTGAGTGTTGGTAGTAATTGTCATGATGATTGTGTCATAACAATTCATTATCATGTGATGGAGTGTAGAATTGGTAGAGTAAAGTCACTAATGATTTTACCTACTCAAAACCGGTCCACTTGTGTCCACAATAGACCATTTTGATTTCTGATATTTGTCTCACAAATACTTATTAACCATATGCTTAATTATCTTGTATAATTAAGTGTTAATTTGATCATATAACAATTATATGACTCAAATTAATAAGTAATATATATACTTAACTTTTAAGTGATATTTTACCATTATATCAATATATAATGGGTCCTACAATGTCTAGTTAATTTATTTTACAACTCCTTGTAAATATAATTAACTAATTACCTCTACCTCAAAATATATGCATAACCTCAACTAATTTAATGAATTAACGATTAATCACTAAATTAAATCTTATTTAATCGTATTAAAATAAGACGTAAAAATTTATTCAGTCAGTTATCGTATAATTGACTAATAAACTTAAGTGAAATGAGTTCGCAACTCAATTTCCAATAAATAACTCTCGTAACTAAACGTACATATCAAATATATGTAATGCTCTAATTAAACTGTATCGTATACAAATAATTAGTATTCTATTTGGGTCTCATCCTATAGGTGTGACCTAAAGGGATCAGTTGATTACCGCCGTCATACGACAATAACGTCAAACTCTAGTCAGCCAAGCGTTACCGATATACGATAATCAACTGACGTGGAGTATCAAAATATACTAATCATGCCACGTATATTCCAAATGAGATTTATTATATAAATGCACTATTGTGGAGGACACTTACTCCAACACAGACTAGTGGGCAGGTTGAAGTCTCTAATAGGGAACTAAAGGAGATTTTAGGTAAGGTTGTGTCTAAATCACGGAAGGATTGGAGTGCCAAACTGGATGACACATTATGGGCCTACAAGACCGCATGTAAGACACCTATCGGTGCTTCACCATATCGATTAGTGTATGGGAAGTCCTGTCATTTACCTGTTGAGCTAGAACATAAAGCCTGGTGGGCAGTCCGCCAACTTAATTATGATGCTAACTTGTGTGGTGAGAAACGTTTGTTGCAGCTAGATGCACTAGAGGAATTCCGTCTGAATGCCTATGATAGCTCGCGTATTTACAAAGAAAAGACCAAACGTTGGCACGACAAGAGAATCATACCTCGTGAGTTCCAAGTCGGGCAAAAAGTGTTGCTATTCAATGCCTGACTGCGTTTATTCCCTGGTAAGCTGAAATCCAGGTGGAGCGGTCCGTACACAGTAACTGCTGTTACTCAGTTTGGATCCGTTGAGATAGAAGACTCCGAGGGTAACCGGTTTAAGGTTAATGGGCATCATGTGAAACATTACTATGGAGCTGACAGTGTCGTGGGTCGCGTCGAAGTGCTCTTCTTCGACGGAGACGAGGAGCTTGATGATTGAAGCTCAAGGGTCGTGCGGGACCTTATAAACCTGCGCTTATCGGTAGGCAACCCGATCTATTGTTTTGTTGTACCGTATTCAAAACTTTTTAGTAGTTTATTTCTGTTTTACTGTTCAAACAATTCCAATTGCGTAACTTCTTGCTTCTCGCAGTTTTGGCGTCACTTACTCTGAAATTTTTGTTCGATCGAGTAGCCTTTCCGGTCGATCGAACACTAAAGCCTCTCGATCGAGCGCTCTGGTTACTCGATCTAGTACTTCTGCGAAGAAACCTCTCGATCGAGCTGTTTTCCACTCGATCGAGGAGGATCCACCTCGTTTCTACTCGATCGAGCAGTATTCTACTCGATCGAGTCTCTGGAGCACTTCATTTCGGGTCGGTTTGGGGAAGTCGGTTATACGTGCGTTCCGGTACGTTTCCGACTTTCTCTAGTTTGCAATTCTTTTACTTCACTTTGTACAATGGGGACATTGTACGGTTTGGTTTGGGGAGGTTTTGCATCCATATCGTGTCTGCATTTCGCTTTTACTGCATTTTCGTTTGCATTGTTAATCACTCATAAAATTCCAAAAATTTCAAAAAATTTCATGTTTAATTTTGCATTTAGTCGAGTTGCCACGTATATTCCAAATGAGGTTTATAATATAAATGCACTATTGTGGAGGACACTTACTCCAACAATCTCCTACTTGTCCGATACAAGTTGTGCATGTAGCAACACTATTGCGGAGGACTCCTCCTCCTATAATTTCTCCCACTTGTCTCGACAAGTTGTGTGCTAACGATTCTCTTGTCTCTTTTGCGTCACATCCTCCCACTCATTGCAAGGTGTCTTACAGGTCGCACTTGCAATTGAAATTATAAATAGAGTGGTTTTCTCGATCTGGGAGAGTAACTGTCTGACCGGAAAATCTACCAGAGATCTCTTCCGAGCGTGGCCACTCATTTCCAGTTACTACTCCTCGAGTGGTCCGAAGATGTTAATACCCAACGTGGGTGGACAATTCCTGTTGACCCATCTTACACTTTATGATGCAGATCACCATGACCCAGAAGATGTCCATCGGCCTCCTTTCACGGCACGACCTAGGACAAAAACCAAAGTCAATCGGAAACTACACCGACTCGGGTAAATGGTCGCCAGTCTAAAGAATCGACTCATAGAAATAAAATAGAAATCCCCGCCACGACCAGGCTTCAACAATTTTGATAAGGGACTCTATTATGGTCACTGCCCGACAGAGTGTCTCCACAGTCTGTCTATGTAAACGACCAGTCAGCTCCATGACCCATGGTGCTGAACCAACCATCGATCGACTTACAATCTAGTCACTTCGAGACGTCACCTCAAATGAGTGACTAGGGACAAAACACTAAGTTCATCCTGTTCACTTGAATTGGGTTCACCTTTTCTTTCAACCAATTCGGATAAACAAAGTATTAAAATTTAGTCAAACTAAATAAAGGAGTTTTTAATGAAACTCTAACAATGAATGCGATTATCAAATATTTGGAAAAATTGATACGCTATCAATAATTTCATATCTTATAATATTTAGCAATTCAGGTACATATTTCAATCCCCATTGAAATGACATGACTATCATGTTCAGCCTGCAAAAAGCATGGCTAATGGATTAGCAATACTTGCATCTTTCCCATCGTTCTGATTGCTATTTCTCTTTGTCTACGTAATCTTATATTACATAAAACTTTCTGAGTACGTGTCTAGGTTTGAATCTAGACTTAGGATTCTTGGCCTAATGGTAGCTCTCACTGTTTTACCAGTATCATGGGATAGGATATACAACTATAAGAACTACTTCTAGTCCCTCCAATATTGTTGAATCCAAGCTACTTTCATATGCATCATCATATGACGCAATGTACTCCATTTCCGTTGTGAAATCCGCAATGATAAACTGCCTGGAACACTTCCAGCGGATACATGACATTTATATATGAAAATGTCACTCCTAATTGGAACCTTTCCAATAGTGTTTTCTGCTTGGAACTCTTCCAACAGATAAATCTTCTATAAAACACAGCCAGTTCGTGATTTCACATCACTTTGATCAGTTTGGAAACTGAAGTCTGTGTAAACTCTTACACACAACTCACTATAAACTCCAAACATATGGAACATATCTTTAGTCCTTCGCAAGTACTTAAGGATGTCCTTTATGGCTATCAAGTGACTCTCACTTGGATTTGATTGCAAATGATTCGTCATACTCAAAGCATGCGAAATGTCGGATTGAGTATACATCACGGCGTATATAATTGATCCCGCAGCGGAAGTAAAAGGAATCAATTATCATGTGTTTCAACTTCCTTGAACTAGTCAAAGATCTTATCAATATAAGAATTTTGACTTAATGCTAATATCCTTTTAGATTTATCTCCATAAATCCAGATATCTAAAAGATGTATTCTACTTCTCCAAAATCTTCCATCATCTAAAATGATCAATATGTCTCCACATATAAGACTAATGAAAACCATATTACTCCCACTAAACTTCATGTATAAATATAATTCTTCGAGATATCGAGAAATATTTTATGACATGATTGACACACTAATTCCAACTCTTTAATGCTTACTTAAGACATCCTCTTAAGCTTTCAAATTAACTTAGGATAGTTAGGATCTACGAACCCACAGGTGAATATAAAATATACTACCTCTTCTAGAATCGTATTCAAGAAGGTGGTTCTTGAGGTCCAATTGACATCATACTATTATGATATGCTGTAATCGCTAAGTATATTTGAATGGATCAAAGAATTAAGGTTGGTGCAAAACTCTTTGCCTACCAAGTTATCTTTGAAAACATTTTATTGTTCATCCATGCAAATTGCGATCTTAAAAATCAATTTACATTGAAGAGGTCGTACTTCTTCAAGTAAAATTTACCAGGTCACATACCTGACCATCATGCATGGAGTCCATTACGAATCACATGACTCTAAGCCATAGCAAGAAGTTAGGACTAGAAACGGTCTTTTATAAGTCACAGATTAGAATTCATCATCACTATAAAGAAGTGATAAAATTCCACCTAACCTCTTATGTTCCGAAGAAACAACTACTGAAAAAGCAATGAGGAAAACCTTTTCCGGACCATATGCTCAGTTTGTGGCTCTTGAAACATTTTCTCCCACTCTGTCTTATCAAGAAATAATCGTATTTTATTGAAAGACAGCATCACGAGTCACAAACGCTTTGTTCTCGTGGTCAATGTAGGATCATTGAGCACTTGTTTCATTCGGATAACTTACAAATTAGGTACGCTACCCACCCCTATCGTATATGGAATGAAATTAGACTGTTTTAAATGTGTTTTAATATGGTGGGAAAAGAAATAGCAGACAAAAATATTAAGACCCCAAGGTTAGTCAAATGGCTCATTTTGACTTGACAAAGACAAAACCATATCGTATAAGGTTCTGTTTCTCTATTCAACAACACCTTATCTAATAATGTGTGTTAGAGAAGTTAACTTGTGAAACCATTTCACAATACTTTTGGCGAAAATCAAAGTCAATACTTAGATATTTACAGTTACGAATTAATCGTAAGTCCTTGTCTAATGCTCTTGGTGATTAACTACTTCACATTGAAGCTCTTTGAACCATCTCTGGTAAATAAAGTGAAATAGTCATAACCATCTCTGGTTGTGTTTGTTATTGGACCACGCATATTCTAATGAAATAGGGCCAATAACTCACTAGTTCGATTTCCTTTTAAATAAAAAGGGGACGAATCATCTTGCTTTGAATACAAGATTCGCACACACCATAAGATTCAAAATCAGATGGTTTAGGGATAGTTGTCAATACTAGCCTCTTAATGTGCTACACAATCCAGAATTAAGATTAGATTAGGGTCACCAATTTTGAGCCTTTTTCAATCTATATGACAAGTAATTTCTAATTTAGGTCAAGAATATAGTTACCTTTGATTGGTATGGGATATCCATTGACCAAGTATAGGCATAAATAGAAACAACGTTTGTTCCATTCACAAAAGTGAAACACTTGTGTCGTACACTAAAGTGGATACTATATTCTTTATTTAGAGGTCATGTACATAATAACGTTTATTAAAGTATACCTCTAAATCCAAAACTAGATTGATCACATTATAACTTTTATATGTCTCTATAGAAATAAAACTACAATAGTTATATTTCCCTTGTAGGTCGACATTTAATCATGGTTAGTCGTCGCACGAATCATTATTATATGCATTGAATACATTGATGAAAACCATAATGGGTATCTAATACCCAAAAAAAAATTGCATTTAGCAAAATAAATGTCGATCATATAGATATTATGGGTGAAAATAGTACACCCAATTTCTAACTCTTTAGAAAACTTGGGGCAGATTCTTTTCTTGTGTCCTACACTGTAAAATAGAATCGTCAAAAGTTGGGTTCGACACCTTGCTTGGGTTTTGACTTTACTATTCAAAATAGTCTTGCCTTTTCCCTTGCCTTGTGCCAAACTCGTACCAACCTACTCTTGAACCTCGTCTTAACAATTAAGAATATAAACATCATTCTTAGTGCTCCCACTCACTTTCATGAATTTCTACTTAGACAAGTATATTAGAATTATTGTGAAGACTATTCTTCATTTCATTCATGGTTTTACCTTCAAAAAGATAAACCTTTCAAGAAGTGATTACGGTATTTGGTTATTCACGATTTTAAATAAATCGATTAACCTAGTCGTCCCAACTGATTTGGCCTCTTTTGAGGTAAGCCTCGATAAGGAGCATTATGACGACATACCAAAAATTAAAATATTTTCGTTGGAGCGAAAAGATTGATGTACCATTGTTATGAGAAGACGTCACTAAAAATCAAAACGTTTTTGACTAAGTGTGACTTATTCATTTACTCTTCATAAGAGACATTTGCAATGGTGAATATGAGGATCAAAAGATAAAATTCATTTTGTCTTTAGCTACGGTGGTTTAAACGGAGATCGCAATCAAAATGCTACCGTATAAAATAATGGAAACTCCTTTCCACGATTGAACGGATTTACAAGTTCGTAGAAGGATAAAATATTTGTCATTTGCGCGAATAAAAATAAATATCAACGGAAAATAAACATTCATTGCTTATATATAATTTACTTGTAAAACAATTTTAACAAGTCACTCATATAATGACCCCTCACGAAATTATATAAGTGATTCCAAGACCCATATTTAGACAAAAATAGTCATCGTATGCTACCTTTATCTAAAAATGGTAAGTCAATACTTGACTAATTCTACACTTAGAACTCTTGGTTGACGGATTTCTGTTAAATCCATCTCCTAGGCCCAAGATAACGCTTATCTCGTTGAGTCCAATCCAATTTTGGCTTGTGATCGCATCACCCTACTTACCCGAGGTAAAAAGAGACCCACGAGCGTGGTAGCCCTAATGAACACGGGGTTCATAGGTGTTACTAATTGGTAAGGCTAAATCTCAAATTTTTTAAGTTATGTGAGAGGTCTTGTCAATTTTGTTATTAATTCCCTATAAGCGAACTAAGTCGGTGAATTTTGAATAACTTTGAATTGACAATCGAGAAATAAAGATGCATGTTGGCGATTTTGGCATGAGCGGAAAAATAAAGCAAGCAAATAATAAATCCTAGTATGGCCACCTAGCTAATCTAATTAACTAGTAGATTACAAAATCGGAAACCAACTCCTTGGCCCCTTGCCTCTTCATGGCACCGTCTTTTGGAACACCGACTTCGGGAATCTCCGTCTTTATAATAATTAATTACAAAAAGATACAAATAAAATTCCTATTATACATTTGATCTAAAAATGAAATTAAATTATTACAAACGGCGATACGAGATCGCAAATAAAATTACAACCGAATCGGTATTCCCTTACATTACGGGTAATACCGATTAAAATAATCTAGGCCATACTAGGTACAACTTGCATTAAAAATTAAATAAATGACATTCATTCATTCAAAAATAACAACATAAATAAAATGCTGTAAAAATCATGCCAAAATCGCCCTTAACACTTATCATGCTCATTCTAGCTCGGTTTTATGGATTTTATCAATTTTTAACCATTAAAAATCAATAATCAACACTTAAATCGTATTTAAGCTCAAACTAATTATCTAAACTGATTTAGAACTCAAAATTAGTCCCCACTAACTTTGTTTGTATTTAATTAGTTCGAATTGATCGTATTTGCTAAATATAGAGGTTTAATCATAACATTTATGAAGTAAAACCCAAATAAAATAAAAAAACCATAAAAATTTGAAACCAAAATTTTTGTACATTCTGTAACATTTGCAGGAACTCTAAAAACCAGAAACATTTGCCCAAAAATTTTGAATTAATTTTATGAACAAATAACTTAATATTCAACGATTTTATCAAATAAAAACCATTAAATATAGTAAAATAGTGAAAAAAATTATAAAATTTCACAAATATGATATAAATCAGATTATAAAATGTACCAAAAAATTTTCAAGACCATAAAAGGACGTTTCAATTTTATGATCATAATAATCTCACTTTATTGACTTTTATCTTATAAAATTCAATCATCATGCAAAACTTAATTAAAAGTCACTAAATTTTACATACAGTATGTACAACATGCATGTGAGATCATATAAAAATTTCATGGCCAGAATCAACATAAAACTATTTTTAATTAACTTTTAACACAAAATATGCATATTAACATGATTTAAAGGCCATAAATCAAAATAAATAGCAAATTAATCCATAAAATCACCAAATTTGACCACAACCATTTTGAGGTCAGTAGGTATGCATGCAAATCAAAAATTTCGTGCAAACCAACTTTTAACACAAATTTTCAATTTTACCCAAGTTATCGTATAACTCGATTTTAATGCCTAAAATCGACATGCATGTAACAATTGAGCTCTGATACCACATGAAAGTCCTAGACCTCTAATTAGACTCCTCTAATTAGTTCATTAAATTACATTAACTTAATGATTTAGGATCTAGTTATCATGCATGCAAATATAAAAGCATAAAAGAAAAGATAAGACGAAAACATCCTTACATTGGGAATTTTCGGTTCAATATGGGCACAATAAGAACTCCTTCTTATTGTTCTTGAGCATGAAATTGATAGATGATCCTCCATAAAACAACCTCCAAAGTAGAAGGTCTCCTTCTAGTTGCACCCAAGATTAAACCTAAATAATCTTACCTTATTATTAACTAGATAATAAGTAAGAATTAATACTACTAATATTATTGTATTACTACACTAGTAATATGTAGAGAATATTAGTTTGCATGTAAGTTTTAGAGAGAATTTGAGTAAGTAAGAGAAGTTGAAAATGAGCAAGCAAAGTTGTGTATGAAATAAGAACATCACATGTTCTTATAAGGCCTCTTGGCCGGATGGTGCTAGCCCTTGTGGCTCTTATTTTGCTCATTTTTTTATTCTCATGCAAATAGGTAGTGTGTGGGATTGATTATAATCATGTTCATGTCATAACTTGTCATAATCAATATGTTATAGTATGATACAAGAAATGAACAATCATCATTGTGTTTTTCCACTACAATTTCGGTCCACATGGTGAAATGTAGTCCATTTTGATTTTTGATATTTGTCCCACAAATACTTATAATCATGTGTTTAATTATCTTGTATAATTAAGTGTTAATTTGATCATATAACAATTATATGACACAAATTAATAAACAATATGTACTTAACTTTTAAGTGATATTTTACCATTATATCAATATATAATGGATCCCACAATGCCCAGTTAATTTATTTTACAACTCTTTGTAAATATAATTAACTAATTACCTCTACCTCAAAATATATGTATAACCTCAACTAATTTAATGAATTAACGATTAATCATTAAATTAAATCTTATTTAATCGTATTAAAATAAGACGTAAAATTTATTCAGTCAGTTATCGTATAATTGACTAATAAACTTAAGTGGAATGAGTTCCTAACTCAATTTCCAATAAATAACTCTCGTAACTAAACGTACATATCAAAATATGTAATGCCCTAATTAAACTGTATCGTATACAAATAATTAGTATTCTATTTGGGTCTCATCCTATAGGTGTGACCTAAAGGGATCAGTTGATCACCGCCGTCATACGACAATAACGTCAAACTCTAGTCCAGTCAGCGTTACCGATTTACGTTAATCAACTGACGTGGAGTATCAAATATACTAA
Organism: Heliosperma pusillum; assembly: GCA_022085475.1. NCBI lineage: Eukaryota > Viridiplantae > Streptophyta > Magnoliopsida > Caryophyllales > Caryophyllaceae > Heliosperma > Heliosperma pusillum. Next base: position 5,407 of record JAIUZE010008450.1, on the reverse strand, counting down.
TCATGCCACGTATATTCCAAATGAGATTTATTATATAAATGCACTATTGCATGTGGAGGACACTTACTACAACCAAAACTGCCTACGTTGTTTAGCTAGTAGCTAAACTATGGTGTATGGGTGCTCTTTTGAGAAGATTTTGTTCCTTGATGTCAAAGTGAATTTGGGAGAACGACAATGTTCAAGAAGTGATGATATTTTCAAAAGAAAAAGAGAAATAGAAAAACGAAAAAACATAAGAAAAAGAGAAAAGAAAATCGAAAAAAAAGAAAAAGAAATAAAAGAAGAAGTTGTGAGTATCTCCTTAAAATGTCAATTCAATGTTTAGAAGGAGTTCACTCTCGTGTTTCGTGTGTAATAAGCCAATCCGTTCCTTCTGGCTTCGTTATTCGTCTTTTGGGAATTAATCGAAAGTTTGGATTGAGTATTCATTTATTATTGGTCAGTTGCTAGCTCATTCTAACCTTCACATTGACCATAACTATTTGTCCACCTTTCACCCATTTCCCAAAGCCTTCTTATTTTTCCGGCTTCTTTTCTACGTGTATTGTGATCTTTGACTTGTGTTTTGAATTATTTACCATATTAGATTGCGGACACATTTTCATAAGTCGTAGATAGGTGAGTGTCTCAAAAACATTTACACATAAAGAAATCACCTTTTACATGCAATGAGTGTTCGAGTGTGCCGTGAGAGTCCATTTGTCAAAAGATCATGCAAGAGCCAAAAATTCTGTAGTGAAATTCTTTGTGCTACGTCGTTATGTAAATCTCAGCCATGTTTATGTATCATTCTTGCCCACGTTGTTTTTGGGTTATGATTCATTATGTTTTCAAAGTTTTACATTGAGATTTGTTTCTTGATGGTATAGTAGCCAATGCTTGCAACCTTGTCCTGGTATTGTTTGTTATGTTTGCTTGAGGACAAGCAAAGGTTTAGCTTGGGGGATTTGGATAAGTGAATATTTGTATGATTTTAACCCCCATTTTAGCTCGGTTTTGTATGTCATTTGTGCTTTGTTAAGCCATTTTATGAGCTAATATCGTCTTCTAGGCGAATTCCTATGTTCTAACCTGTTTTGTAGGGAAAGTGACGTTTCTACGCCTTTTTTCTATATTCCCGAGCATTTGCCTAGAACCCGACGCTTTGAAGATGCAAGCTTGACCATGTCAAAGGCATTTCAAGAAAGTTCACTAATTCAAAAGAGAGAAGAAGTAAAGACAGTTTCGCAGTTGTCGGAAGATCAATCAGTTAGGCGAAGAATGCATCATTCTACATCAAACCCTATCAACAAACCCGACTCAAGAGGTCAAGGGGGATGTTGGAAGTCAAGTCATATGCAAGGGGAGATGAAACGAGGGTCAAAGGACCAAGATCACAACTTACCCGATCGGGTAAGTGTGTACCCGATCGGGGATCTCTGCTGCTTCGAGCAAATTGCTTCAACTTCCTCATTTTGTCCTATATGTTCAATGCTCGACCCCTTCCCCACGAAACCCTAATGCTATATAAAGGATGCTCCAGCCACTCTTCTCAACACATCTCACATCTCACATCTCACATCTCACATCTCACATCTCTTCACACAATTCTCTTCTACGTTTCTCTTTACAAAACCTAGATTAGGAGGAAGGGAGAACTAGCCTCTCTTCTCTCATTTTCTTCTTCTTTTCATCTTTAGTTCTTAGTTTATTTATGTCCTTTCTACATCAAAATCTTAGCTTAGATCAATAAGAATTTCAATCTTTGTAATCTACTTTGTTGGGTTCAAGTGTTGTCATTCAAGGAACGATTATTCTATGCAAGGGATTTCTATTATTGTTATCGCTTTCGTTGTTGATCGTCACCTAGGTATTTCTATTTTATCCTTTGTTTAATGTCTTTATGTTTTCCATTTGATTGTAATTTTCCTTCCATGTTATCTTAGATTCATTTTAGTATCGTTATAATCGTCATTTCATTTTCTAGATTATCAATTTAGCGTCGTTATTATCGCTATATAAAGAGTCTTAGAATATTGTTAAAACCGAATAAACATGTCTATCCTAGTTTTTGTTATTAACTTCATCTTAGATTTAGACATCGCCATGAGTGAGTAGTCACCTTTATAGGGTGTAGGGTAGTCATGTTAGATTGATTAAAAGATGTTAATTGGATGAAAGAAATTGTGCTTTTAAAACATTGTGTCTATGCATGTTTGGACTATAACGATAGTTGACGATTCCTGATCAAAATCATTGACTAGAATGGTATTCTTTTCCAAGGTAGAGATACGCGAATTGAATAGACAAAGCATGACATGGTGGATTAAGACCTAGTAAATTGCCTAAAATCCTGCTAGACCATCTGATCTATGATTGTAATGAACACATCATTCTTACGAACTCACAACGAATTATTTGCATGTTCCATATCCAATTGCATCAATATATTAATCTACATGTGTGAACCTACTTCCCTAGATGTTTTTCATCATTGTTAATTCATCACTTACCTTATTGTTTTCATTTCCATTTGCTTTTATTTCGTTTTCGTTTATGCCTTTTATTAGTTTAGAAATTAAAATCTCAAAACCCAGATACTCGTTAGATAAAACCCAACTGCGAGACATTTCACATTCTATAGGAAACACCATCTCCCTGAGGATCGACCCATACTTCCCTAATTACATTAATTTGTTATTAGCCTAGTCTGGGTAATTTATCTTTGTATCGGGCTTGCGACAGGCACGATCAACGACTATCTTCATGCTTTACATCATGGTTGTGCTCCAATCTAGCCTGATTGATGACGATGAAATCATTTTGTAACGTCGCTTCTATGACAAATTGGCATTTCTTAAAGTTAGGAATATCTAAATACCCGTTCTTTTTGCTTGGATTTGCCCCCCTTGTGCAACATAATCTGATTCAACTCATCATGTAGAAACGAGGTTCGCTCTTCCCTGAACCATGACGCTTTACCCCTTTCTCAGAATAGAAAGGCAAAATACAGTTCGAACTAATAAAGAGTTGAAAGCCGGTATTATAAGCATATAAGTAACAATATGCACCAAACTCATCACCATTGACAAAGGACATTCCTGCAGTAGGAGGATCAACTTCAAGAATGTCTGTATTGCCACTGTTTAACATATTAGCAACCTTCTGCACAAAACCCCCTTCAACAACAGCAGGTTCATTGTAGGTCATCGACAACAACCTCATCGTCAACCACATTTTCAACTCCTACAAGTTCATTCACACCAACATCCTCATTGCCACCGTCGTCATTTAAGTAATCATCTAAGCTATAGTTAATAAAGCTAACGATCTCCTCTTCCCCGTTATTATCAACATCATTTGCCCTAATATTATCAAGATCATCGACCATAACATTATCAAGATCATCTTCCATAACGTTGTCGTCATAAACGTCGTCTTCCAAAGGCAAATTAAGATCGATATCCATATTTATAAAAAATAATTTAAGTAAGAATTGTTTTTTTTTTTCTTATTTCACTTCCTCGTTCAACTTTATTTTTAAAAACGTTAATGCCACAAATAAAATCTTTTTTATTAATCAGTTACAACTCTTAACAAAAAGATATGATTTTACAAAATATTTTCCTCAAATTATGGTACCAATCTTTTTAAAATTACGTGTAAACGAGGTTTCAAATTTGGAAATCAGTTTTTATTTTAAATATTGCCATACTACTGATACAATCTTTTCAAAAATTGAAACTTATTAAAAAAAAGGGAAGATTTTAAACTTTACATATTTGTTTATCAAATTACCTTTTCCTAAAGTAAAAATAGTGAATGTTTTAAAAATAAAAAATCATTTCTGAATTTATAAACTAGAGAGAAAAATTAACACATTCACACGTAAATTCATCTTAAAAAATACTGTTTTGGAATTCCATTCTCAAATTAGGGTTTAATCGATCATATTTCAATAAAACTAATAACGATTGATAAAAACTATATACAAATTTGATTTGCTTAAAAACAAAATCGACAAGTGATGAACGTGAATTTTAATTTCGATGGATCAAAATTTTAGTTATTTAACATGTGTGGTTAATATGTTAACCCCTTAGCTAACTACATTTACGGTTTTGTATTATTCGTTCTACATCTATATTTAGTACTATTATTTATTATAGTTAACTTATACAAATTATGTTTTTCGGCTAAGTGAATAATTCAATTAATCCAAACCTAATCGAATTGGGTTAAAAATAATTAAATTCGACTTAGTTAATCTCTAACCCTAACCTAAGCCAACTTAATTAACTACGGTTAGCCACGTGTCCATTCTGTATTCGTTGTGTATGGGAAATCCCATACACGCCATGTATATGTATCAACTTCCCTCCTATACGGAGTAGTTGTACCAAGACTGAAACTTTTACTTTTTATATTGCAAAGATAATTTTAAAAGACTGTCCCTGAAAACTTTATTAGAAAACTAGTTATAATTTGAAATATACTGTTACTATACAAATAGTAAAATGGGTACGTTTAATATAAACTTTGGTACTAAAAAAATGGTTATAAAATATGAGAAAATTGAAACAATTATTATGAAAACATTTATCAAAAGAAAAAGACATTTTAAGCCTGTATTAATAATAACAGGTTATAAAATTACATACAAAGGTACAAGGAAAAAATGGTCGCGCAATAACTTAGTTAGAAACCATCTTAGCCATGTTTTTGTACCTTCGAAAATATGGAGGAGTATAATACTTCTTATGAATATGACGCTCCTTATAAATATCTTTTTTTCAACAGTTTCACATATTTTTCCTTACTTTATCTGGACGTTTCATTTTATAACATCAGTAAGTCTTGCTTAAGACGGGTACTATCCGTCAAAAGCTTATGACGAGTCATATATTACCAAGTGGTGGTAATAAAGGTAAAATTTTTGGTATTTTCTAGGCAACCATGGGGTGTTTTGGTATGTATTTAATTTAGCCGTCTTAAGCTTTAGACGGATAGTAAACGTCTGATATGAGCATCCTTATTTATTAAAGCAACAACCACAGAGCCTATGTGGCCCTCTGTGGTTGAAAGTCAAAAAGTCATAAACACCTTTTTCATTCCTAAATTTAAGGACCACTATCTATTTGAGAATTAATTAAAGCAGTGTTCATTGTTGTTCATTTTCAATGGTTCAATTTCCAAATTGGTCAATTTCCAAATTGGTCAATTACAAAATACATAGTATATAACTAAAATTAAATAAATGGGATAAGAAACAATGGACAATATATATTTAAATTTCAATTAATTGTACTAAATAAATCATAAATATTCACAAGTGACAAAATTCAGAAAATACAAAAATTAATGAAAGAGGAATATAAAAACTAAATGGAATTCTTTTAAATTACATAAATAAATTTAACAAGTT